>JBAIZL010000001.1:174576840-174661840 GCA_036971475.1 Prosapia bicincta | reverse complement strand
GTTCAATCAGGGTCATAGAAATTTCCTCCAGCTACCTCTATATGCGTAATATATGGATGATAAACTTTAAAACATTTAGTTTACTGGTACAGAGAGTTAGTGGGAATTATCACTCAAGTTGATTGGTTTGATTCAAGAGGCAGGCAGATCTACTTCAAGCATTAAAGTCACCAACTTAGAAGTGGAAAACGTAGCAATCATAAAGTAGTTACAGAACCACGAAAGGAGCTAAAGCCAGACTGTATGAGTAGAAATTGGAAAGACACGATGAAAGAGTAAGAAAAGGACAATTTCACTAAACATAATTACAACTACACTATATAATGATACAGGATTAAACTTAATATATAAGTATTCCTCATCAGATTATGGATAATATCTACTTAATATATTAGTATTCATCGCAGACATATAATTAATTATTCCATCTGCGATTTTTGTCACGTTCTAACAGTCTCCGTTCTATACTTTGATCGCGTCAGCTACAGAAATGTTTTTTTTTATTTATACGGGTGAAAATTTTGGTAGAATATAATCACCTTAAAGAATAACCGTAGGAAAACATAAAATAAATACATTAGTTTGATGGTTTGCAACAACAAAACGTTGTATTGAGGTTGTACTTAATGTGAAAGTTGAACTTATTCTTGGCTGTAACAATTGGGCTATGCTATAACTAGTCCCATAAAACAATAAAAGCATAGGTCCTACACGGTTCAGTAACCCTTTACTAAAACGCCAAAAGAAAATGAGATGCTAGAAATAAAATAAACAGAAAGTTTAGAAGATTTGTAAAACGCCAATTAAAAAACGGAATAGTTATTGGTACAAACAATATAGTGTTGCATTTTTATTTTAATGTTCTTATAAAGCCAACAAAATATTTAGTTTATTTTAAAGTAGGCAAATCTGTTTTCACATACAATTGTCTTGTCTGGAACGTAAATCAACATAGAAGAGGGAGTCCTGTTTTTGTATGTAAAGCCCCAAACAGCTAAACTGAGATTTAGTGGCTGCCAATTACTCGAGGAAACGTAACATTTCCTATTGATAAACATTGTTTTTATATTCCACCACCAATATAATTAAATTAATTCTACTAAAGATATAAACTTTAAAGTTGAAATATAACTTTAATATACCAACGAAAGGATTAGTGTCAGTATTAATTGTAATATCGATAAAATAGTGAATTTATTACATCTGAATATAATTTACATATGTAAGCGTGAACCCGAAAAAAGATTGCTATTAGACATAAGTTACATCTTCACGTGTTAAATTGTATAGATTGTAAACCCATCATTGGATTAGTCAATGTAGTATAGATAATGAGGTTAGTTTTTTGTTATCTGATATTATTAAAACTTGTATTTTTATAATTAGGATACAGTTGTTGTTTTTGTTATGAAATATAGTTTATTATTCGGAAGATGGTGAAATTTGATCAATATGATCATTGTTTACTAGCAGAGTGGGAGTATGGAGATCGTTCCTCCCAGTGTGTAACCTGACCGTAGCTAAGTTAGCTTAACCCTTAACTACTATATTTTTTTCAATATTATAATAAACAATACAATGCCAAAATTGTTCATATATGCAATGCAACTTATATTCTTTAAATAAACAAATATTTTAGATTAATATTTTAACAAAATTAACGTTTTTTTTTGTAATCTAACACAAACATTTGTACTTCTTTTGCTACAGAGCCGTGATGGGCTATTTTTATGTCGAATAACACAGTTTATAGTTTTTTAGTTTATTTACATCTTATAATTTAACACAAATAGGGTTAAATTTTTTCCCTCAAAGAAATGTGAACATAAAAAATTTTCAAAAAAGTACGTCTGACAGACGTTGTATAGTAGTTAAGTAAGTTTTTGAGGGTATAGCAGCTAAGGGTTAATAAAAAAGACCACAGGACACCTATTGATTAAATATTCATTCTTCCGTTATCAAAACCTTTATCCGTGTCAACTACTTAACTTCCTTCAACATTAGGAATCCTAACTCTTGTCCTAATACTAACAACACTGTTTCTATATTCTTGCTAGCGGGAGTTGTAGCTGAACAGAATTCTTAATTTGCTCTCTCAAACTAACTATTCTAAGTTTCGTTTTTTAACTTCACTTTAGTTATACCGTCTGATTATAATGAGTTGAACAACGAAATGACAATAGCAGTTGTATCTATATAGCTTTCTGAATTAGTTATTGTTGGAATATAAAATTTTATTTAGTATCTTGTTATTCATAACTATGCTCGATAAAATATCGTTAAGATAAAAGCTTTCAGAATGTTTAAATAGTGTTCGAAATGCAACTGTAGACAATTGAAGCCTCTTTGAACAGCAGAACTTTTTAAAGATCCGGAACATGTCAAGGACATCAAAAACTATGCAATCCAAAACAGTTGTAACACCAAACATTTGTTGGCGAAACAAATCGTGGCCGTCAGCTTTAAATAAAAGACTGTGTATTAGGAAAAAGGAATATTTTACCTTACTTAATAGTGGTTTAAATATAGTATTTGGAAGATGGAGGACAAAGTTGTGTGAAACACAACGAAAATATAAAAAGTCGAAAGATTGTGTTATGCAGGTAAAGCTCGAAGTACCTGGAAGGCCATTGGAAGAGAGATACTCACATAGAGGAGTAGAACCATAGTAGGCTATTTTTCTAGTGTTGGCCATTGATAAACTGCTATTACGCTAAACCTTCTAAGTTCTAAAATATAGTACACAACACCGTAGAAGGGTTAAATATTCAAGTTATTCCCCGAAATAGAATTTAGATACCTCCCTAAAAAGGATATGTGTCAAAATAAACCCTCCTTGGAATGTGGATGATGGCCATACTTATAATATAGATTATATATTTTTAAAAAAATACCTTGTACTGTGGTTTTCATGGAATAACGTAGCTGTATTCCCCTTAGTTGTATTCCTTGGGGCGACGTCAGATCGATCAGCATATATCCCTGCAGTCACCAGTTAAACAGGCATCCCTTGCCTGTTACCTTTACGACACTTTCCACACGACCCTCCTTATGAGATTCCACTTAAATTTATCTGTATTTTTAAAAAGTCCGGAAATTATGGTTTGTGACAATCAGCTTTTTCGACTTACCTTGATGTATAATGAGACGTTCTTCACAGAAAATTGGTGAAAAATGTTTTTTGTCTTCAATGTGAATTCCTTCTTCAATTCGGTGACGATTAGGTTAAATGTATCCACTGACATCCTAGTGTAGCTTTTAAACAGTCCAGGGTACAATCACAACTTATCATACAAATGATTATACTCGCCCAAATCATACCTGGCCTACCAAATCTCATTAGTAATGCTTCTGCGGTATAGCTGCTTCTATAGAAGAGTTGCTTAGCAGGACGAGCTTACGTCTTTTCTCAACCGATAGCATTGGGGCAATGGTCGAACTGGAGAGGGAACTGTCGCCAGTCGCTGCGATTTCACTACTCACTGTGGACACTCAATTTCGTCGTCAGACAATAATCGGTCGCACGGAAGACCGACCGATTTTTCATCGTCCCGCTAGGACGCCGCCTAAACGGGGCAGGTTACTGCTAGGCGCTGCTCTCTCACGGCGACTATTGAAATTAGTAACTACTCTGTCTCATTTAATTTTGTCGGCTGTTGGCGGTAATAAAGAAGGCCGTAACAAATCAATCTACTAATTTAAGTAATATACATCTATTTTCTGCATTATATTTCTCTAGAGCGTCTATATAATCACAAGCAAGCAGCATTCTCTGTTTTTAGATTCTATCCATCACAAAATTGTTTTGACTCAATATTTCCATGACTGGTGTAAATTCTGCCTAAATGTTGAGTAGCACTATTGGGTTGTTGTACAGCTTTCCTTAACACAAGGGTAATAAACGCAACTCATTGATTGTATATTAAAAACCAATAACTATTGTAGATAGATATTTGGAATAGGTTCAAGATTTTAAATTGTATAGCCATGAATCAGGCGACAGAGTTTTTTTTTTTAAATCCTGCTTTAAAAGGTTAAAGTATGATATTGAAAGAAAAATTATATATATCAGAAAATTTAATTTATGAGCATTTTTCCTATTCAGAAAAAAATTATATAAAAGCGAGATTTCTAATATAAATAAAATCAAAGGTGGATTTTATGCATTTTGAAAATAGGTTTAAAGGTCTATCGTTATATCAATCGCTAATGCGTGTTAATAGCCACCTATTGTGCTAACTATTTTAGCAGCTTTAGCCCCACGCTAACGTTCCTGCGCCTTTACATTGTAAACCGTTGGTAGTGTGGAAACGGTGGTGTGCTAGTTTATTTAAAAAATTGCAATTACCTTTTTTCACTATCTGTATGCTTTATATCTTTATAAGACTCACAGGGTCAATTGTTTTCCTGAACAATTGTATCTTGCAATTAGGTATAAGCAGGGTTACCTGAATATCCAAATCGTTCTAAAGTAGAAAAGTTAAGAATAAAATTGTCATTTGTACTTGTTTCACTTGTTTGCATTTTGAAACAATTAAAATATTAAACTTTAATCAAATGTTATTTTACATTTCTATCATGAATTTGAAAATTATAAAAAGTTCACGTCCTTTACAAATGTTTATGACAACCCTAGGGTAATGCACGTTATTGTATATTTATGGTTTTATATATATAGGCCCTATATTAAAATATATCGAACAATAAATTAAAAACTTACCTTGGCAATTCTTTTACCTTACGCAGTTTTGTTAGGACACATAATAATTTACATGTGTCCACTTTTATAACATATTTAAATTTCGAAAATAATAAACTAAACTTATAACATCAAAAAAAAACCGGTGTTAATAAATTTTCTAAATTAAGCTATTAAAGGTTTAACACAAGATTTACCGACAGCACGCCAATTTTGGTCCTCCGTGCAAAGTACCATTTTGAAGATAGGCGAAACTCTTTTTCTCACGGTAACCTAGCACATAGTTCTGATTCTCCAAACCCACCCACATATTCAGAAAATGTCCTTTCATTGTGGACTACTTTTTAACGTCGTTTTGATTAGTGTTGTCCTTAAACATATTTATAAACCAATTTTTTTTTTTAATCAAGACCGATTTTACAAACGAAATAACAATAATATTTATGCAGCATGCTGAATGGTAACCAAAAGTTATTTCGGGTCTTACAACTTCTGATATAATAAAACAATGTTTCTCAATCTGTGTTGGGGAACGCACCCTTTTTGATTTTGTTATCCTACCAATTATGTTTGCATTTATACAAGTAGAAGTCGCCAACGGTCAAATAAACAGAAAAGTTGTCTTTAACTAAATTAGGTTTGGAATAAGACAATTTATTTATATTTTTTAATAAGAGTTTTTCTGTATCGAAAATGTACTATTTACCTTCACAAATAAAAGGTTAGTCTCCGTTTTTTAGAAAGTTTATTAAAGTCCGTTTGAGCATTATTAAATATAGAAGTAAATCGTCCACTACAGTAATACCTATTTTTTTATTCGATTTGTATGTAATCTTTTAAAAAATATACGTTCTAAATTCATTGAGGGAACTCCTATCGACACTTGATATTTTCTCTAAACATTTAGATCAGTCTACCGATTTGTGAACTAGTTTCTTTAACAACACGTTTTAGGCCTTGAATAGCTGGAAAGTTATTCGTTTAGCAAAGTAGTCGATTTATAACTTGTTTTAGTGGAATATAGAAAGAAAAGGATCAGAACCGAATCCAAACGTTTCCAGAACATATTTCTCTTAAATATTGTAGTATCCTGAGCTCCAATGGATACAAATGGTTGTTTTAAAAAAGTTTTTAAAAACTAGCGCAAACCTCTGCATATTACTTGCTTGCTACAAAGGGTACAGTATTTGGGAAACCTTAATTTAGATAATAAGCAATAAAACATGATACAGTACGAAGCGGAGAGATCACACTGACTTATGTTTTATATTTCTCCTTATCCACTGATTTCACTAACGCTCCTCTGAATAATTGAATGTCCCATGCTAAAATTACATATGCCTGTACCTTTGTAGTGCAAGAACGTCATTCTTATGCCACTGTGTAATATTTGTCATCTTCAATATCAGTAATTAGTCTTGTAATGTAGTATGCTAGAATAGAATATATAGTAGGGCAGTGTAAAACACATTAGTGTATCAAGTGAGTTATGCATTTTATATCTTGCAATTTTCAGTTAAAGACTTGTACACAAAGCAATATACAGTAAGAAAGTATTTATTTTCATTGAACTAAATATAAACAAATTATTGGGCGCTGTGGCAGACGTGTAATCTTACGTTTGTATTAAACTTAATGTATACACTTCTCTGTAATTTATCGATTAGGAAAAAGTGTATAAGTAATGGCGGCTGCGTAGTTTTACGTGCCTTTAATTATGGTTGAGTATTTATAGAAATCTCGCGTGACCGTTGTGTACTGCTCAAGCAGATTTGTAACTTGAACTGGAGACGGCAATAAGGCTGGGCTGGGAAAAGAAGGCTATTTATGGATCATTGATTTGTTTGAAATGTTGTATGTAATATGTAAAATTATATCATGACAATAATCTGTACACACATACACACACACACACACACACACACACACACATACACACACACACACACACACAGACACTCACACAGACACACACAAAACCAAAACATCAAGAACACCACATTATTTAAAATACTGTTTAGAGAATTATTAAATTTTAATTAAGTCATCATTCAATAATAATTTAGATATTCTTCTAAACTGTCAGGACAATTTAGGGCTAATGTATATACATAAAAACATTTGTTATAAGGTTAAAATTGTTTAAGAAATATACCTTAACTCTTAATGATATAAAATTATAGGAAAACGTTTTAAAAGTGGAAAAGTATTTTCAAGTAATGCCTCAAACAAACATAATTCACCCTAACCGCATTACTAATATGGTGTAATAGGATGAATGAAATTTCCCTCTGAAAAGGCTGTTATGAAGCTCCTTGTCCATAGTTGAAACGCTCTTTCTACGGATAATCGCAAAAAAAGCTCAAAATGTAATTGGATGTTGTGTCACATGACTAAATTTCCCCTTCTTTTTCCATAAAAAAAGGAAAATGGCTAGTGCTATATTTCTAATTCGTTTTTTAAATTAAATATTTATCTTTGATTCACTTATGCCAAGTAAGCTAGTTTTTCCTATGCATGAATGTTTAACGCTCACTAGTAGAGTATACGACCAGTGTACATTTCACGACGGGAAGCTGACGAAACATCAAACCATAAAACCACCTGCCTGAATGCAGTTTGCCGATTTAGCTAGAAATATATGTTAATCACCTAGATAGTTGGACGTAAACGTTGAGCTGTGTTGCAATTTACGATGGCACAGACAGTTGTAGTGCTGACGACATATATACATTACCGTAAAACACGCTTTATTAACACTTTGCCTTACATTTTACGATACCATAAATGTCTTGTAGGCCCCATCTTACTTTGGGCTATCGCAAAGCGATTTACAGTTTATATTTTGCGTATATTCTAAGCTTTTTTACTAAACATTTTTCCACACGATAAATTCTCTAGCGAAATAAATAAAGTTTTTTTTTGTGGTAAAAATATAAAGAGATATTTTTATGTTATTACTGTAATAGAAATAATAAAAAAATAGCTATATTGATTTTCTTAGATAGGTACCTACTTAAACAATTGCCATTTTCTTGTATACTGTCTTCAATTGTAATATATTCGTTTACGTATTTCCGTTCTAGGTTATATCTATTAGTTATTGCAAGTGGATCTGTGCGAGTGTTTTCTATACTTCCCGCTTTCAATGATTAGACATCCTGCGTCCTACCCGAAGATGTACTGAATAGATTATAATTCTATATGCATACAGTTAGACATACGAAGACTTCTAGCGTTTGGCCAGAGGGTATCCTGCTATGGTCAGTGACTTTATGGATTCTAAATTCACTTTCACAACATATTTAGATGTTAGAGACATATATACTGTGTAACCACAAGTTAGCAATCTCAAATATATCAAACCAACATATATTTGTGTTTGATGAGTTAAAAACGTAAATAACTCTAATAAAATTCATGGTCGTTTAATATCTGGAACAAAGTATATTATGCTTGTAGAGCAAAGAGGAGATTATGGAAAAAACATTTTTATATGGAGTTGATAACCAGAAAGATATATTGTTTCACAATCCAAAGTATAGGAAAAAATTTACAATAAAAAGAATTAGTGGAAAGTAATTACAAATGGTGTTCTTCTTAGTGCGGTTCATTTTAGAACCCATTGTTAAAAGATATAAGCTGCTGTTGTGTTTGTTTTATCATTAAATAATAAAAATACCCATTGTGGTAGTCATTTGTTTCGTAATTTCCAACATTACCAATAAACCAACCTACATCAAATCTTATCCCTTTAAGGGCAATCTATTATTTATTATAAAAGTTATATTTACATTCCTAATTGCTTACATTAACATTATTAAATAATATAAGGAATTCAGAATTACTTATTGACTGCAATCTTTGTTTGATAAGTTAAACATTATTCAGCGCAGGGATATGATTTGCCTAATTGCTGAGGGTGCTTTGTGATAAACATGAAGCCATAAACTTTGTCCAGACACGCGATGCCGCGTTTAATCTGTTATTCGTGTGTTTATGTAGATTTGTTCTTACTCGTTTATAAACGATTTTTACTTGATATGCGGGAGATTTCTCTATAATATGCGTGAAGTTTGATAGCCTGCTATAAACGCGAGTTCCTGAAAAATTCAACTATTATATGGCTAGTTACATATTATCTAATGAAACCAATTTACTTACCAAATAGGCATGGTAAAAAAAAAAAATATTTAAAAATGCCTCTAATCATTACTCTATTAGGAATCATACCAGCCTGGTTAGTTTCTTTAAACAAGTCCCCATCATTAGTTGAAACAAATCTCAGTAATATTGGGATTGCATTACTTATCTCAATCTCAACATTAGTAAAACTTACTTTATAAATCTTTTCTAGTATAAAGAAAAAACGTTTTTGAGTTAACTTTTAAACACGTATGTGGATGTTTCTTGTTTTAATAATGGTCTTTAGTTTTGGGTTCTAAATTTTAAGTGAGATCATCGCTTCCGTATGTTAAATATTCTATCTCATATATTGTGATAATTTTTAAAAAAATCATACCTTTCCATTTATTTGCTTTATGTACTTTGACTATTGGGATTCTGTAATAGTTTTATTGCTTTCTGTATAGTGTTTTTTTGGTGTTGGTATTTAGTGTTTTTTTAACATATGTGTAACGAGTGTTTATGAGTGACGTTATTATTTTATACATGTTTTAAAAACAATTTACCATGATCAACACTTACTCAGTAAAAATGTATAGAGCTCGGTGATATAAACAGCACAACTGTCCTTCAAAAGGGTCTATTAATTGTTGATTGGATAAAATTGCTTTGCTAATGGACCCAGGTAATAATTCTCGTTTCGTTTGACACTTCGGCATTTTATAGGTAATTTAAAGAGGTGAAAATAATAAAATGACGCGTCTATCACTAATGACGATGCCGTAATCATGGAATTAATTCTGATTAGTTGAGCAGGTACTACTGAGAGTTTAGGTAAGATATTTTTGTCATTATTTCAACTCAAAGTTTATTAATTTATTTCGGTATTACTAAATAAAATCCGAAATAGAAACATTTTTTAAAAATATATCACATTATATATTACGTTGATATATCGGTTGGTTATGGTTTGTAAAAATTGACGGAAAGATAAAAATTTAACAAAGTATAAACCAAACGAATTCTTCTGGAATGTTTCAAATATGTCTCGATTGCAATATGTTTCGATATATTTTGTATGGTTCGATCGACATATGCATGATGTATCAATATATTTTTCTATGGTGAAAAAATAACAATAAAGATATAGTGTAAACAGCTGGTTTTGCATACAAAAATATTTCCTTTCTTAACCATGAGAAATGAAACAATTTCGAAAATAACGTTCAAGAATATATCATTCATCATTTTTAAGGCCTTCATTACTATTTATAGCTTGGTTTTGGGATTGTGATCACAGACTTGGGCCGGGTCTAAATATTGACGCTTTGAGTGACGTCCAGTTGGTAGCGCTCTTAATTCTTTAGTTTTTAGTTTCCCAGATTCTATGTCTAGTAAATATATTTGTTACATCATGTCTTATCGGACTCAGTATAGTAAATATATTTGTTCCATCATGTCTTATCGGACTCAGTATAGTAAATATATTTGTTCCATCATGTCTTATCAGACTCAGTATAGTAAATGTAATTGATCCATCATGTCTTATCGGACTCAGTATAGTAAATGTATTTGTTCCATCAAGTCTTATCGAACTCAGTATAGTAAATATATTTGTTCCGTTATGTCTCATCGGAGTCAGGATAGTAAATATATTTGTACCATCATGTATTATCGGACTCTGTATAGTAAATATATTTGTTCCATCATATCTTATCGGACTCAGTACAGTAATTATATTTGTTCCATCATGTCTTATCGGACTCAGTATAGTAATTATATTTGTTCCATCATGTCTTAACGGACTCAGTATAGTAAATATATTTGTTCTATCATGTCTTATCGTACTCAGTATAGTAAATATATTTGTTCCTTCATGTCTTATCGTACTCAGTATAGTAAATATATTTGTTATATCATGTCTTATCGGACTCAGTACAGTAATTATATTTGTTCCATCATGTCTTATCGGACTCAGTATAGTAAACATATTTGTTCTATCATGTCTCATCGGACTCAGTATAGTAAATATATTTGTTCCATCATGTCTTATCGGACTCAGTATAGTAAATACATTTGTTCCATCATGTCTTATCGGGCACAGTTTAGTAAATATATTTGTTCTACCATGTCTTATCGGACAGAGTATAGTAAATATATTTGTTCCATCATGTCTTATCGGACTCAGTATAGTAAATATATTTGTTCCATCATGTCTTATCGGACTCAGTGTAGTAAATGTATTTGTTCCATCATGTCCTATCGGACTCAGTATAGTAAATGTATTTGTTCCATCATGTCTTATCGGACTCAGTATAGTAAATATATTTGTTCCATCATGTCTTATCGGACTCAGTATACTAAATATATTTGTTCCATCATGTCTTATCGGACTCAGTATAGTAAATATATTTGTTCCATCATGTCTTATCGGACTCAGTATAGTAAATATATTTGTTCCATATTGTCTTATCGGACTCAGTACAGTAAATATATTTGTTCCATCATGTCTTATCGGACTCAGTATAGTAAATATATTTGTTCCATCATGTCTTATCGGACTCAGTATAGTAAATATATTTGTACCATCATGTATTATCGGACTCTGTATAGTAAATATATTTGTTCCATCATATCTTATCGGACTCAGTACAGTAATTATATTTGTTCCATCATGTCTTATCGGACTCAGTATAGTAATTATATTTGTTCCATCATGTCTTAACGGACTCAGTATAGTAAATATATTTGTTCTATCATGTCTTATCGTACTCAGTATAGTAAATATATTTGTTCCTTCATGTCTTATCGTACTCAGTATAGTAAATATATTTGTTATATCATGTCTTATCGGACTCAGTACAGTAATTATATTTGTTCCATCATGTCTTATCGGACTCAGTATAGTAAACATATTTGTTCTATCATGTCTCATCGGACTCAGTATAGTAAATATATTTGTTCCATCATGTCTTATCGGACTCAGTATAGTAAATACATTTGTTCTATCATGTCTTATCGGGCACAGTTTAGTAAATATATTTGTTCTACCATGTCTTATCGGACAGAGTATAGTAAATATATTTGTTCCATCATGTCTTATCGGACTCAGTATAGTAAATATATTTGTTCCATCATGTCTTATCGGACTCAGTGTAGTAAATGTATTTGTTCCATCATGTCCTATCGGACTCAGTATAGTAAATGTATTTGTTCCATCATGTCTTATCGGACTCAGTATAGTAAATATATTTGTTCCATCATGTCTTATCGGACTCAGTATAGTAAATATATTTGTTCCATCATGTCTTATCGGACTCAGTATAGTAAATATATTTGTTCCATCATGTCTTATCGGACTCAGTATAGTAAATATATTTGTTCCATCTTGTCTTATCGGACTCAGTACAGTAAATATATTTGTTCCATCATGTCTTATCGGACTCAGTATAGTAAATATATTTGTTCCATCATGTCTTATCGGACTCAGTATAGTAAATATATTTGTTCCATCATGTCTTATCGGACTCAGTACAGTAATTATATTTTTTCCATCATATCTTATCAGACTCAGTATAGTAAACATATTTGTTCCATCATGTCTTATCGGACTCAGTATAGTAAATATATTTGTTCCATCATGTCTTATCGGTCTCTGTATAGTAAATATATTTGTTCCATCATGTATTATCGGACTCAGTATAGTAAATATATTTGTTCCATCATGTCTCATCGGTTTCAGGATGGTAAATATATTTTTCCCATCATGTCTTATCGGACTCAGTATAGTAAATATATTTGTTCCATCATGTCTTATCGGACTCCGTATAGTAAATATATTTGTTCCATCATGTCTTATCTTACTCAGTATAGTAAATATATTTGTTCCATCATGTCTTATCGGACTCAGTATAGTAAATATATTTGTTCCATAATGTCTTATCGGACTCAGTACAGTAAATGTATTTGTTCCATCATGTCTTATCGGACTCGGTATAGTAAATATATTTGTTCCATCATGTCTTATCGGACTCCGTATAGTAAATATATTTGTTCCATCATGTCTTATCGGACTCAGTACAGTAAATATATTGGTTCCATCATGTCTTATCGGACTCAGTATAGTAAATATATTTGTTCCATCATGTCTTATCGGAATCAATATAGTAAATATATTTGTTCCATCATATCTTATCGGACTCAGTATAGTAAATATATTTGTTATATCATGTCTTATCGGACTCAGTACAGTAATTATATTTGTTCCATCATGTCTTATCGGACTCAGTATAGTAAACATATTTGTTCTATCATGTCTCATCGGACTCAGTATAGTAAATATATTTGTTCCATCATGTCTTATCGGACTCAGTATAGTAAATACATTTGTTCCATCATGTCTTATCGGGCACAGTTTAGTAAATATATTTGTTCTACCATGTCTTATCGGACAGAGTATAGTAAATATATTTGTTCCATCATGTCTTATCGGACTCAGTATAGTAAATATATTTGTTCCATCATGTCTTATCGGACTCAGTGTAGTAAATGTATTTGTTCCATCATGTCCTATCGGACTCAGTATAGTAAATGTATTTGTTCCATCATGTCTTATCGGACTCAGTATAGTAAATATATTTGTTCCATCATGTCTTATCGGACTCAGTATACTAAATATATTTGTTCCATCATGTCTTATCGGACTCAGTATAGTAAATATATTTGTTCCATCATGTCTTATCGGACTCAGTATAGTAAATATATTTGTTCCATATTGTCTTATCGGACTCAGTACAGTAAATATATTTGTTCCATCATGTCTTATCGGACTCAGTATAGTAAATATATTTGTTCCATCATGTCTTATCGGACTCAGTATAGTAAATATATTTGTACCATCATGTATTATCGGACTCTGTATAGTAAATATATTTGTTCCATCATATCTTATCGGACTCAGTACAGTAATTATATTTGTTCCATCATGTCTTATCGGACTCAGTATAGTAATTATATTTGTTCCATCATGTGTTAACGGACTCAGTATAGTAAATATATTTGTTCTATCATGTCTTATCGTACTCAGTATAGTAAATATATTTGTTCCTTCATGTCTTATCGTACTCAGTATAGTAAATATATTTGTTATATCATGTCTTATCGGACTCAGTACAGTAATTATATTTGTTCCATCATGTCTTATCGGACTCAGTATAGTAAACATATTTGTTCTATCATGTCTCATCGGACTCAGTATAGTAAATATATTTGTTCCATCATGTCTTATCGGACTCAGTATAGTAAATACATTTGTTCCATCATGTCTTATCGGGCACAGTTTAGTAAATATATTTGTTCTACCATGTCTTATCGGACAGAGTATAGTAAATATATTTGTTCCATCATGTCTTATCGGACTCAGTATAGTAAATATATTTGTTCCATCATGTCTTATCGGACTCAGTGTAGTAAATGTATTTGTTCCATCATGTCCTATCGGACTCAGTATAGTAAATGTATTTGTTCCATCATGTCTTATCGGACTCAGTATAGTAAATATATTTGTTCCATCATGTCTTATCGGACTCATTATAGTAAATATATTTGTTCCATCATGTCTTATCGGACTCAGTATAGTAAATATATTTGTTCCATCATGTCTTATCGGACTCAGTATAGTAAATATATTTGTTCCATCTTGTCTTATCGGACTCAGTACAGTAAATATATTTGTTCCATCATGTTTTATCGGACTCAGTATAGTAAATATATTTGTTCCATCATGTCTTATCGGACTCAGTATAGTAAATATATTTGTTCCATCATGTCTTATCGGACTCAGTATAGTAAATATATTTGTTCCATCATGTCTCATCGGACTCAGGATAGTAAACATATTTGTTCCATCATGTCTTATCGGACTCAGTGTAGTAAATGTATTAGTTCCATCATTACTTATCGGACTCAGTATAGTAAATGTGTTTGTTCCATCATGTCTTATCGGACTCAGTATAGTAAATATATTTGTTCCATCATGTCTTATCGGACTCAGTATAGTAAATATATTTGTTCCATCATGTCTTATCGGACTCAGTACAGTAATTATATTTTTTCCATCATATCTTATCGGACTCAGTATAGTAAACATATTTGTTCCATCATGTCTTATCGGACTCAGTATAGTAAATATATTTGTTCCATCATGTCTTATCGGTCTCTGTATAGTAAATATATTTGTTCCATCATGTCTTATCGGACTCAGTATAGTAAATATATTTATTCCATCATGTCTTATCCGACTCAGTATAGTAAATATATTTGTTCCATCATGTCTTATCGGACTCAGTATAGTAAATATATTTGTTCCATCATGTCTTATCGGACTCAGTACAGTAATTATATTTGTTCCATCATGTCTTATCGGACTCAGTGTAGTAAATGTATTTGTTCCATCATGTCTTATCGGACTCAGTATAGTAAATGTATTTGTTCCAACATGTCTTATCGGACTCAGTATAATAAATATATTATTTCCATCATGTCTTATCGGACTCACTATAGTAAATGTATTTGTTCCATCATGTATTATCGGACTCAGTATAGTAAATATATTTGTTCCATCATGTCTCATCGGTTTCAGGATGGTAAATATATTTTTCCCATCATGTCTTATCGGACTCAGTATAGTAAATATATTTGTTCCATCATGTCTTATCGGACTCCGTATAGTAAATATATTTGTTCCATCATGTCTTATCTTACTCAGTATAGTAAATATATTTGTTCCATCATGTCTTATCGGACTCAGTATAGTAAATATATTTGTTCCATAATGTCTTATCGGACTCAGTACAGTAAATGTATTTGTTCCATCATGTCTTATCGGACTCGGTATAGTAAATATATTTGTTCCATCATGTCTTATCGGACTCCGTATAGTAAATATATTTGTTCCATCATGTCTTATCGGACTCAGTACAGTAAATATATTGGTTCCATCATGTCTTATCGGACTCAGTATAGTAAATATATTTGTTCCATCATGTCTTATCGGAATCAATATAGTAAATATATTTGTTCCATCATATCTTATCGGACTCAGTATAGTAAATATATTTGTTCCATCATGTCTTATCGGACTCAGTATAGTAAATATATTTGTTCCGTCATGTCTTATCGGACTCAGTATAGTAAATATATTTGTTCCATCATGTCTTATCGGACTCAGTATAGTAAATATATTTGTTCCATCATGTCTTATCGGACTCAGTATAGTAAACATATTTGTTCCATCATGTCTTATCGGACTCAGTAATTGAGTACTAAGTGTCAAAAGAATAGTACCAAAATGCTAGAAATTATGTGCTGTTGAATGGATGTGGTGTTATATAAACAAATTTTCGTAGCATCGGGATTTATAATAAATAATAATCATAATTACAACACTCAATAATAATAATAGTTATTGAAAAATTAAACTACTAAAAAGAGATAAAAATGTTAGAGTTTTTATAATAATAATATCGTTGTTAAACTTAACGTCAGTGAAGCCATAACCAAGAGGAAGCTGTAACACCAGTGATGGCGTAATTATAACACTAGTTAGATTTCTAATTATCTACAATATTTTTTATCACGAAAATTTTTAAGTCTTTTCGTTGAAATAAAATTTTAAACTTATAGATTATTCTTTTTGTCTTCGTAGTAAGAATTGTGGTTTTTCACTATTTGGGGAATAGTCATAAGGAGACCAAATATCGAATGATGTGACACCGTGGACTTAACGAGTGCACGAGGTCTTATTATCGTTAGAAAAGTAATATACTGAAATTGATTAAGAGCTTAGTGTAGTGCAACGTAGAAATAATATTTTCCCTAGCTAAAAATACTAAAAAAATACCTTTTGCGGCTTATGAAAGTTTACATTAATCCAACACCAATAATTGGTCAGTGCATTTGTCAAATGCATATACAATGGTTTCATTATAAGCATGTTCTACATTGTTACAGTAATATGGCCGAGCCATGTGTCTTCATCCGTCCGATGTTACAAGCACTGCCCTTACGTCGCCTGTCATATCCCGGCGAGGGGTGGCGACGGCAGTGTCCGGTCACATAAACTACTGTGTGTAAAATGTCATCTTCACATTCCATGTGACGTCATACGTTCGACCCTTTTTATGTTTTGTAACTGTGTTATTGTCGTTTGGTGATAAACTGCGTCTCGGCGGGTGGAAATTTAAAAGCCTGGGTTTAAGTAATTACATTTTATGTTGGGGTTTAATGGTAGGTATTGCATGTTAAAGCTTGCGAATCAGATATTGTGTAAAGGGTCCTTCTATGCATTAAAAGGGTAGTTGACACTTATTCCTATTTTTATATATTCTTGAAAGGGCAAAATTCCAATTTTAAAATTTATATTTATTTTCATACGTATTAAAATCGTAATTACAATATATTTTGAGTGTTTCGTAAGTTTTGAAATATAACAGGTAATAGTATATACTTTTGTCATTCACACAGTTTTTCTTTGTCTTTGTTATAACATTTCCAGTTTTATTTTCTTTTTTATAATTTAAAAGTTACTTTGTTATTGTGCCTGATATCAATTTCAAAAAGCACAATGTATTTCTCATTCCCTTAAATTTAACGTATATATATATATATATATATATATATATATATATATATATATATATATATATATTAATAATTTAAAACTATAATATTCATTGATAGGACAGAGAAATAGTTGAAACCATCTTTCTTAATTTTTGTTTCACCAATGCTTTATAGTTTCAAACTGAACATATTTGTAATAAAACTTAACCTACTGTAAATAATGACTATTTTTTGCTATCGAAGTTACCCTTTGTTGGCTGTGAATTGAAACGTATTCCTCAATTTATTTGTTTCTATCTTCTCCTATCGTATTTTTTGAATTATTTTGTTCCCTTCACTTAGCGTCCAAATTTATCGTAACGCTTTATAATTCAATGGAGATATTTCTATGCAGGCTTTCTAAATTCATATCACAGTTTTGTCTTCGTGTTATTAACTTTTGTTTCCTGTCCTTTTCTACATTTTAATAATTCTTGACTTCATCGAACCGACGTCGTTTGTGAACTTTGAACCCTTTTACCGTCATTATTATCACATCAAAAATTAAAGAAGATAAAGTCTTAAGGAAATTTAGCAAACACACGGTAACTTTTAAAGGACGCGCACACGTTTCACAAAGTGTATCCAAACTAATTGGAGACCTCTTTTAATGGACAGACAAACAACTGTATCAAGTGTCAAAAGAATAACAAATGATACTACATCAATATACGATTTAAATAATAAAATGCCCTTTTGATACAAAACATTGAGTAAATGACAAATGAATTTTTGGAGTGATTTTCAGGGCGTACGTTTCATTATCATCACAAATTTGTGGAGAACAATACGTCTCTCTATAAACTCATAGCGTCAGTCTTGCAGACGTAGTTTTGTATAACAGCCCGCTCGTTCTCTAGATAAATAACAGCTCAGTTTACGCAAGTTCCCAATTATTTGCTTGCGGCCTGACTCTTGGCTCGGGGACACCTTTGGCACGGATACAGAACGTAGGGCGGCCGATTTAGACTTCCACCTTGACAATGTAAATCATTTTAGTTTATGTTTTACTAAACATTAAGCGAAGGCACAGCTAACTGAGTCATCTAGAGCTGTTCGTTTACACAACAAGCAAACACTTGTTAGTGAGGGCGTATAAGTTATTAACTTGTTCTCTTTTGCTTTTAAGTTACGCAATAAGTTGGAAACTTAATTTCTTTTTTACATGCAGTAGTTTAGCGGCCGTTATTAGTGCTTGTATTGTACTATTAATTTCTTTAAAAACTTATCTTTCAAGAAAATTGGTTTCTATACTAATAATGTTTGTTTTCAAAACACATTTCTAATTTTTCAAAACCATTCTTGTTTATTCTTTAATTATTACTATTTCTGACACAAGATGGAGTAGTTTTTAGTTAAATTACTTAGGCTATAGTATTTTGTTGGTTGTAAATGTCGCTCCTACTTAGGTTCTTCCTTGAAATGAGAAATTACTTTTCTTCTAATTTGTTCATTTCCTGTCTGTGCGAACATTCCCGTGATATTGGAGAAAGCTCGTTGGAAATAACTTCTCATGCTATATTACTGCTCTGCTCCATGCAAAAAATATATAATATTCCAGTAAAGCATACGGGTTAAAATTGTTAACACAGGCCCCTGACGAAACAGTTCTATTTAGTGATACTTCCTGAACCATTCTTGTAAAAAACCTTATATAAATAACAGAAATTATGTATAATATTCCAACGCCCGTGAACCTACACTTAATGATTTTCTTTGGTGCTTGGAGGCGTATGAAAGCAAATTTGTCTTCGCGAACATCTTACATTTTTCGTCAAATCTTATATACATTACAAAACAGTTTGCCATCCTTTTATGTTTCTATTTAAAATACGTTATTTTGTTTGGATCCACAATGAATGGTCAAATAGTTTACCATACTCAAATTCTGCATTCGATACAACGCTAGAAAATCCTTCTCGTTATTTATTTATTTGCATACAATATTATTTTTCAAGTTTTAACAGAATAAATTACGGATTGAGTTTGTTATAAGAAAAAAACAATTCAGAACTGTAGGTTGGCATAGTGGCAGGAAGGAACCGGGATTTAATAAGCTACAGTTAGTCACGTGACCACCTAAGAAGTTTTACTACTCACATATGTATCAATCAACAAACAAAGATAAGAAAAATGCAGTCATTTATGAACGTTTTACTTATAACTCAGTATACTGTCAACACGTTTTCAATAAAAAAAAACTGACCTCCCATTATGTGTTCTGAATATCTTAGGATAATTTGAAATTAAAATTGATGTCTTTAAACAACTGAAACTTATAGACGAAATATTAATAATAGTGAATTTCGTAATTCTTCAGGAGGCATACATTCTATATATAGACCGATTGAGTCCTTGCTTCATTTATTAAAACATTCATTACAAAACTACCTACAATTTCACTCCCCGTTTACTTCTCATCCTACTCCTAGAGGCTATATAGCTTGTTAAATACTTTATGTTTTACTATAGGTATGCTAAGTTTTAATGTTTAAACACCCTAGCTATTCGGTTTTGCTTAACCGTTAGTTTGTACAAAAAATTTGTTTCAAATATATTTTCACAATATTTCTTCATTCCACGTTATTTTGTGCTTTCATCTTCTTTTGTTCTTCTACCTAATATTCACATCTTCATAATCTGCCTTCCATTTTTTTCTGCCTAAGTGATTGTTTTTGTAGATAGGATTCGTAATACAATAACAATAAACTACATTATCACAAAGTTTGGTACGTATATATTATCACTTTTTTCAGTCGTTCTTCTATGACACCAGGTATAACTGTAATGTTCCTATCGACAGGCTTGTATAATACGCAACCTTTCCCTCTAGAAATCTTTCCAGTTCTTAAAAGCCTTTTCTGAACTTTTGAAAGCGATTGATCAAACAACTTATGAATAAAAGAAGAGACGCCTAGATAAACAAACACGTAAATCCAATCCGCGTCATGGTAAAAGCCTGGGTAAAGTGTGCATAAAGGTGGACATTCAGTACAAACAAACACACATTTATCATTTAATACAGCGATGTTTCCTGTGACTATTCTATAGTTTTAGTGTTATCATAAAATTTGATTGGATGAATGTTGTGAAATGATTGTGAATATATGTTATCGTGAAGTTCACTTTATAAACAATTCTTAAACGAAATTATCTTTTTAAAGCTAATCATGCTTAGTTAATTTCATTGTCATGATTTATTAATCATTCCCTAAAAATTCCTATGTCATTAGATCCCGAGCTAGATCAGTATGTCACTAATGATAGAAACAAACTAGATATCTTACACTATGGAAAAAATTAGAAAATATATCATATTTTGTCGTCTGCTCAGTATTGCCTGGATTTTGCCACTGCCTGGATTTTATTATAGTTATGAGGGATTTTGTAGATGCTCTCAATACACTTACTAAAGATTTGCAATTTGAAAGATGACAACTGAGAGTATTTTCTATCCGTAAACAAAAGTTATTCCGTTTAAAATTAAAAAGCAATTGTTGAAACGGTTTAACCAGAACGATGTTTCTACACCTAATTTTCTGGCTTTTCAATTTATTAATATACTTACGGAATAAAGAATGGCTTGACTCAATAGTTAATTGAAAGAATAAGTAATTAGTTGTAAAACATTATCCAAATAAATTGATTATTCTTGAACAGATGTTTTAATTTTATACTATAAAATAGCAAACGTAATTTTATTTTGGTTATATTACTGTGATGAGCTAGCGCAGACAAGAGAGATTACGCTTCCCAAACCCGGCCATCTTAGTCTGTCGCATTGCAGAGGAAATGCTTTTGTGACTTAAGTTACGCTGTAGGAAATAGTTGTTATTCATATATATTTATAATATTTTTTAATATAAATTCTATGTTTTTCATAAAATAACATTTTGCATATCTGAATATACTGTGTTTTATAATTACATGTTTTAAAATTTTGTATCAATATCATTGATAAATAATTATTTAAAATTTATGTTTTCTGTTATTAATTCCGTGTTATTCCAAAATGTTAGGATTATTTATATAGATTATTTGGTGTTGCAATTATCAATAATATTTATAGTGTACTAGGTATGACGTACGTATGGTGATTGAAGGCTTTAAACTACGAGAAATTACACTAATCGAAATTACAACATAGGCTCGAAAACCCTTATTATAGATTAGGTGTAAGTTCGGTAGTTTTTGTTTGAAATTGCGGTAAACACAGAATCATAAGCTGAAATCGATCTGAAAAGTTAAACTTCTGCAAAACAAAGGGATAAAATATGTTAGAGGGTGTCATTTTATTGTAAGGTTTGCTGAGCTTACGTTTTGTGTCAGCATTCTCGCGGTAGAATAAATGCCTTCCTTGGTACAAGAGCACGTTTAATCTAGGACAAATTGAAAACAGATATCTTACATTCGCTTCCATTTCACTTGAACCTAGTGCACAGTGATCCTGTGTTTGTTTTCTACTGACACAAATCTCTAATATTTCTGTTTAATCTGTTCTATTATAGAACTACTGTGATAAATAGCAAAGTAATTAGGTTATTTTTTTAAAATATATTTACTCGTAGTGATGTATTTGCTTGTTGGAAAGACCTTTATGTTGTCGTCATCTGGACGACAGCTTTTCATATTCAGGTGATCCAGACACATATACTACATGAGTAAACATAGTTCTACTGTTTTGTTCACTTCCTGGTTTCATGACGTTGAAATTGTCCACTTCTTGGTCTTATTTAAGAGACTTACTTCGTTAATAGAGCTTGTCCCATTTTACTAAAGAGCTATTTACAATGTCATACGACCCCATCAAGTGACGTTCGCCTACACCGCTCACGTCTTATCATTGTGATACTGTAATATACAGCTACATTACATGTAGCCCAGTGAAACCTATTCCGTTATCATCTTATCCACATGATAGTAGCTTAACGCTATTTCATCTGATTAAGCAGATTAATTCATTCCAGCTTACATCTGACCCAGTTCTTAATGATCGATTTCGCTATATAACGACTATGTGGTGACTATTTTTCACTTACGTCTCTCACAGATAATAATAAGCTATTACACTTGGATTTTATTTAGGTGATTCACTTCCAGCTTACATTTGATCCAGAAGATTATATACATCTCTTCCACTTCATCTCTACTAGTATCACGTAATACCAACCACGTAACGAGAAACTATTCCTGTCACAAGTTATATACGTGACGACGTATATGACGTACTTACATCACATATTTGTGACGAGGTCCTCTCAAGCTCTGCTTAGTCTAAATGTTGACGCTCTATTTACTTACATCTCGTACAGGCCATGTTGTTACACTCTAATTTTTCCATTCTCATTTATGGTTGGTTGTAACCACCATCCTAAACCGGTTACAAAATACCTACGTAATGACAGCATACCATGCGTATATCTCATTAAGGTCATATTTATCTCTTAATCTACAAGGCTTATAAATAAATGATGAAGGTAAGACGATAAAGCAGCAGGTATGGTAGAAGGATAACTGATATAACCTATGATATAGAAAAGTACTAAAACTCAATTGTTCAATTTGGAAAATTAACGTAAACCTACATTCAACATCCAAAAAGTAAAATATATCACATGGCTGTCAAGAAAATGAACTCCTTTAAATCCCGTAATTTTTTTTAGTTGATAATGATACCATTTATTCTTCATAAACGTTTTACGGGAATAATTTAAAACTTTGAAAAGGTAATAAACTCAGCGGGAGGCAATGCAATCAATGGTTATTGAACTACCGAATTTATTGCAAAATTGATGTTTTATCTGACGGTTCATGATCAATTGTTGTGCAAAATTGCATTCAAATGGTAAAATATTAGGTCATGTTTAAATGGTAACAGTTTTTATTACAAAGATTTAAGAATAGGAAATAAAAGAAAAACCATTTACTTATATATCTATATCAGATAATACAAGGCCATTACTTAAATATAAATATAAAATAACACAGGACCGTTTACCATAACATAATGTAAATAAATTTTCAGCATCGCCGTTTGTAAGTTAGTCGAATTTTCAAAAAACATTTAAAATCACTAATGGTCCCAGGAAGAGTAAAATTTTAACAACTTCAAATCAGTTACCTGTAAAACTTTATTTTAAATGTAAAAATTGTATTGCAAATTATCCTCACAGATTAAATGTATGTAAAATGGACGCTTATGTTCATAACATCAATAAACATGCCCGTATTTTTTAGAAACAAAACCTAAGAAGAACGTCTGATTGTTGAAGATATAGCTATTTACGAAAAGCGCTGTAAACGTGAATGAGGAATTTAACAAGCAATCCAAGAGATCCCACTAGTTCAATATTTCTTTTTGTGATTGTAGTTTGTGAAAATAACAATATAGGCCTTTTTAAGACCCCGTAATGTCTTGCAAAACGGTAATCTGATACTAATACATACTAATCCCGTTATGTGGTACAAATATAGTGTTCATTGATTATTGTTAATTTTGAAATGGGTTTAAGCTAACAAGAGATCTCATTAAGCCCACTTAAGTTATTAGGTTATTATTTTTTAACGTTTGTGTTGTATAAAATGACTTTTCACTTTACACAATTCTCCCTTCATGGTATAACTGACCTTATATTCCTTCCAAATTGTTAAGTTTGAGCCCCCACAAGGTAAAATACATCACCAGAAACAATGTCTGGTTGGATCTTTTAAAACATAATGTATTTAAAATTGAGTACTATCTAGTAGTTATGAACAAAGGTAAATATTGTGATATTAAACATTACATACAATACTAAACAAGGTGAATAGGTTCATTAATTGTCTTCAGAGTTGTGTTTTTGTTTTGATAAAATAAAGTTAAACCCAATGTTACTTGACAGCCGTCTGCCACGTGTTGCGGATTAGTGAGCTCAGTGCCAAGCGGTGTTTTGGAAACGCTGCGATAGTTCTACAGTAGAAGGGGGGTTCGTTTACAGTTCCCCTCAAGCGAATAATTAGGTAGGCGGGATCTTTTCTATTTAAAGAACATGACACCTGCTAGACCGATAAATTGTGTATGTGCTCTGCTCTCTTTACTGTGACATCTCAACCGCATTCTCTCCATCCTATCGTCGACATAATAGGTCTACAATTATATTATATTTTCCATATACGTAGCCTATATAGTATTTTAACCTACATATTTGATATTTTAGTAACGTCAAACATTTTCACATAACATTTTCAAAATATCCCAGTTATTTCATACAACAACTGAAGGCTTTGAAACATTTTATCCCTTAAAATATTCCAATTTTATTTGAGGAGTTCTTTGTAATAAATTTAGTATTACTTGGGTTAGTGAAAACTAATTTATATTTGGAATTCAAAAACACATTGGAAAAACTATGACTTAAAAATACATTCTAAAATAAATTTTGCTTAGGATTTTAATTTAAGTACGTTGTCAAAGAAGAATCTTAATACAATAAAATAATTGTAGAATCCTATTAAACTTCGATAAAATGTTACAAACAAAGCAAATCCTACAATAGATTAATTACTAATCCTTTGTACACTTACGTCGCATACCGGCTACCTTTAGAGACCTATATCTAATCAAAGTAATACTACATGAGCTTCCAGTAAGTCGAATGCTCAACAGGATTTTATTCACGTTAATAATACTACTTACTGTTTAAATATTGTTTAGTGAACAATATATTTATAAATATAGCAATAATCACTCTATTTTCTCCTTATCTTCTTGTGAGATGTGTTTATTTATGTCGGAAGTGTTTTAGGTTTACTGCCGAATGACTCACTGTTTCTTGGATTATTACTTTCAATTTTTAAGATTTGTCGGTATCGGTTTTTTCACTAACATTGATAAATTGTTACAAACAACTTTATGTTTACAAGTACAGTAGAAAAAACATCATGTGTGCTTAGTAAGGGAACGGGCGAAACTATAAATTATTACATATACAAACATTGCTACATACATAAATAATTACGTACACACACACACACACACACACACACAGAGATTTAAACTGGGATTTTAACACCAGTTTAAAACTAAAAACTGACAAAATAAATTTTATTATTTTCCGCATGTATGTAGATAGTAGTGGTTTTGAAGCAAATCGGCCTTAATTAAAATTTAAAATTAATATTGTATGTAATATTGTATTATAAATAATATTGTATTTATATTCTATGTGTCTTAAAAGTAGCCATTTTATTAGAATGTATGGTTTTCAACCAAGCGCTTTAGACCTACAAACCGTTGATCGTAATCTAATATATAAGTTAATATCAAAATAAAATAATAGTTTATGATTGAAACTTGATAATAACAAAATAAATTTAATAATGACGGAATATAAAGATAATATAATTAAAAAATATGCAATAAAAAAAAAGTTAGAACAAAAAAGTATATACCATTATACAGAGTAAATAAAAGATAACCAAATAAATAATTAGAAAAAAATATAAATATCCGTGGATATTTTAAGGTAAAGCCAAACAAAATAATTAATAGTGTTACCAAAGTGGATTTAATGTTAATCATCGGCAGAATTAGAGTGTGTAACAGGAAGAAAACTTTAAACATATACCTTTCATAATATTATTAATTTATTTTCAAAAGAAACTTTAAACAATTATTTTTTTTTAAATACACTAAAAAGTCAAGAGCTCGGAGCTATTGAGTGATTCACTAAACCTAGTCAATTTGAAAATTCTTGTTCCTTAATTATTAAAGAATCGCGTGTTGCTAAATTCCAAAAGTTAAAAAAAATGTTTGTTTAGTGTTTCTAATAAATATAATTACTATAAATTGACGAAATCCTGATGACGATATTAAAGTCAAATGTGATATTCAGCATTATTTTAGTAGTTTTACAACTTTAGGAAAGTTTTAATATCTATTCTATATTATCGCCTAACAAAGGGATAAAAAATAAAGTTTTTATTTCAAAACTTGTCATTTTTTAAAGTTGTTATATTTAATTAATAGTTATAACGTAAAATACATAGTGTTGTGTTAGTGTTCAGTTTTAGACGCTGTTTGGCAGTTTGTAAGATCAGTTCACAGAAACGGTCCCACTAAAAGACAAAGACTAACCCGAAAAATGTGCACTACCAAGAATTATGGATTACTGGCGCAAAACAGAAACACATAGCTTTATCAGCACTGCTAATAGAGAAAACAACAAAACATTACTGTACATTCAGTAATTGAAATAGAGAACAACCCAACTGGTAGTCAGCAAAATGCAGTCGGCTGTATACCGGACATAAATTAGACGAAATGACATTCTGGCTTCAGCCTTGACATTACGAACCCAGCCGATTACTACATTTTAGTTTTAAATTCTACTTTCTGAAATTGAGAGTAATTGAAATTATCGGAATATAGGATAACGGGAAAATGGGTAGCGTACTTGATGTACTTAGAAATAGATTGCCAAATTTGGAAATATATTTTTCCCTATCACGATTATGCGAGATATCAATAGTCGAAGTTCTATTACATTAGGATAGAGACATTTAAATATATATTCCTAATTGACAAAATGTAGAAAATAATAATACCCTGTAACTTAGCAAATGTAACCTGTATATATATTGTTACTTTAATCGAATAATTATGAAATTATATACAAATGCCATTAAACATATATTTAAATAATATTAAAAGAAAATTGTATTATAAATAAAAGATAAATTAGAAATTGGACAATATCTGTTTATTGTTTATATTAATCTTTGAACCAGATTAATCAGATGGGTGCAATCTATTTTCAAATTTAATTTATTACTTCAGATAGTATTCCCAGAATTCCTTGAGAAAACGCAAACGAAATAAACTTGAAAAGCTAGTCTGTCTTTTGATTTAAATCTTGAATAGTAGTGGAGTCTTTCGAGTTGCATCGCTTTGAGTATGCTATCTAGGCCTCGTTACAGTAAAGTGTAACACTTTATCAGATATAGATCGAAAATAAAATAGAATTTTTTCTTTTAATGCAACGAAACGTATACAAACACAGAGCTGAGAATATAGTCTTTTATTTTAAACTTTTGTCTACCCAGCAAAATATTTAAAATATACACATATAGAAAGTTAATTTCATGTTGTTTCTGGTTGGAAAAAGTGCTACAAGGAAGGTCATATTGATCCTTTAGAAATTGTACTGAAAACAGGATTTACAGCTATGACTATTAGCTTTAGCTCTATACTTAGACTACATGACTTACGAACTGTCAGTCAACATAAAATTATGAAAAAATCCTGTATGTTACAATATGTCTACTTTAATCAAATCAATTGTGTACATGTTTAAATAACAAAAGATACAATTATCATGATTCTTTATCTTTACAAGTTTCTGCTATTATTATTTTATATTGAAATTCTATTTTAAACTGTACCTTTAGCGTAGACTCTGTTACACTATTGGTAAATTTAATAGTGGGCTCGTATTGCTTCTTAAAACTGTCAAATAATAGTACATTATATTTATCTTTACGTTATATATTTAACTGTGAGAGATTTTCAAGATGTAATAATTATTGTTTTAAGTATGCGCATTTATTTGTTGCTGTTTCATAAGGGAATGTATCCGTACTTACTCTAGCAAAGAAATAACGTTATATTCAAAAAATGGGACATTTTTATGTATTGTTTGCGATCCAGTTTTAATTAAAACTTAAAGTATATACAGATACTTCATTGGAAATAGTTTTTCAAAATGAGATTATCACATTTGTGTTTCCCTCATTTTGTTAGTACATGGGTTGCAAAATATTGATAGTGTTGATTGTACACGATATTTTAAAATACAAGTGGCTTAGCAGTATTATAACACTGTTTTAGGAAAACATGTTTGACCTAATTTTGCTGTTTTTTCGTAGGTGCATGAAAAAAAAATAAAATCATAAACTTGATTGTACCCGAAAATAAACAAGTTAGTGATTTAGCTGTTTGTAAGATTGTTTCAGCGTAAGACGGTTTCAAATATTATTCCATTTTTAATTGTATAATAATGAAGCAAAATGTGTACTGTATTTATATTTGTGTTTGAAATTTTGTAGTATATACTATTTATATAATGTTTATAGATTTATTTAAAGTATCTCCCAAGATAAATTATATCGTCAAATTTTTATGAATTAAATTTTAAAAATATTTGCAGGTGACTATAAAAAATATTTTTAAATTTTATTCGATTAGAACTGAAAACTTTCACTTCCTTTTTATATTTTCCGGGTTGATTTCATGTTTTTTTAGAGAAAAAGTACAAATTTAAATTAAAAGGTTAATTATTGTTTCTTTTCGTAGATATGTACTTTTCACTACATTCAATAAATGATTACTTTCTCATTTAGTATTATTAATTTCATCCAGTTTAATGGATATAATACGATTTTATACCATCCAACAAACTTTTACATGGCAATATGATTGGCAAAAGAAGAGTTGGCCGACCAAGAAAACGACGGCTACAGGTCCTTGAGGAAGGTTTAAGGGTACTCGGGATTACAGCATGGAAACAGAAGGCTAAGGATAGAAGTACATGGCGGGACATTGTTAAGGAAGCCAAGGCCCACCCCACGCTGTAGTGCTACGTAGTAGTAGTAGTAATGCGATTTTATACATGTATGTTTTCATTTTTTCCAACTATTCAAAATATGCCTTTTGCTATGTAGAAAACTAAACTTTACATCACGCACAAATTCTCTGTTACTGTCAAAAGTTTATACTATACAATTTACCTAATTAGTTTCAAACTTTCAATTGTCCAAGAGTATTTTTTGGTCATTAGAAAATTTAAAAAAAAATGGTTTAAATAGAACACACGTAAATATTATATCATCGTTTCCCACTCATATTTTTGAAACTGAACTATTTATAATATTAGCAACAGGGTAAAATAATAATAATGATGAACGTGAATAAAAATTTCAGCATTTATTAAAAATATGACAGGAAGTAAAAGCAATGAGCCAATCAAAGGCATTTCTAGTTAATTTCAGCCTGCCAGATTTAGGATTAGGTACTAAGTGCTACTTAAATGAGGGGACGGGAAATCGGTTTAAAGAGCTGTAAGTCGAGCAAAAGTCGCTTGGAAACACTTCAGCTTAAAAGTCTGATTGCTTCAGCCACTCTGCGTTACTTTAATCTTGCATATACTGTCGCCTTAAGAGGCCGTACAAATTGCTTAGTTAATCTTACGCAGAGGAAACCCACACAAGACATTTTTTCCCGTTTCAGAAAGACTTTTGTAGCTTTTATTTCATATGTTTGATCTTTAAATTAATAAACATATAACACGTATACTTAATAATACGTTTATTGCTATATTAAACTCTAGTTCGCGACTCTCTTTCATGAGCGAAAATAGATGTTTATCGTAGAGGTTATGTGAAATAGGATGTTTAGAAATTGGAGTTATAGTATCCTCGGTAGAATCCTTGATTTGATCGTGCTCTTTATATGACTATTTTCAGCTTCATCCGTATATAAGTAAATGAAAGTAGAAGAAAAAGCATGATAGGTAGATACTCTCTTAGTGTTGGTAGAAGCAACTCACTCTTTATTGAGGTTGAAGAGTTCGCCAAGGCATTACCGTAAACTTCATACGACTTTGTAATTACTATCTTACACAGAAGATAAACGGTATCTTCTGACAGCCTTAAAGCCTAATGAAATGGAAGATCTCAGTTATTTAGATCATGTTATTCCTCGCAAAGAAGATTAAACAGGAAAAAAGCCTTGAATTTAAATTATATTGGAAAATTTTATATTCTTTTACGGTTTTAATTCTAAAAAAAATCTGTAATGAAAGAAAAGGAAGATTTTGACTTGTACAGTGTAAGCCTCAAACAGGAGAAAATCATCAATCAAAACATATCTGATGCGATGGCGTGAATAAAAAAAATCCCTTATGATATCTGCTCATGATATACTACATATCCAAAATTCTTTTCTTTTTAAACTGCGTTATGTTTGTGTATATTAACTAGTTTTATATTATCTGCTAGTAATAATTCATGTGTAATAAATCAAACGTTATATTTTTTACCTATATTCTTATAATCAAACGTATATATTACTTATTAGTATTTAATTTTTTTCAATTATGGTTACCACCCCTGGCATTGGTTACTTACTGCTAGAATAAAAAAATAAATTAATGCTTCACTAGTAACCTACTTTCTATTTTATTGTGTGTTCTGAATGACAATAAACGATTTAATACACAATCCACTTACAAAAAAGTTTCCTTTGAAACAAGTAAGTTTCGGAAGTGTTATTTCAAACATAAAGAGTTCTTGAGTTTGATAATTTTAGATGTCTCAATTAATGTTTAACATTTATATTCGCTAAATCAATGGAATAATAAATGATAAAACGACAAGGTAAAACAAAAACAGTACCAAATACGAGTAGGTAGACACAAAGGCTGTTAGAAGAGCCGAAATACTTTTTGTTGTGACAAGTCCTTTTAACAATGAACGCTGATTTGGCGCCAGACCGAATCATATTCAGTCTCGATACAGCCAATTATAAAAAATTACAAAACATCTGGCATGATATTATACACTATAACATGAAAGTAAACACGAAACGTGGAGATTAGTTTTGGATTTTGATTGGTCAGTTTTACTATCAAAATGACGATGTATTGCTGGAACAACGTGTTCGACTTTGGGATGTATTTCCATAGAGATTAACAATGATGGTAGCAAAAGATCTACCATATAAACAAATATTTGGATAATATTGATGGATTTTTTATATGTTTCACAAAAATACATTATGTATGAACAATTGATAAGTGATTTTTGGTATCGTAAACTTTAAGTTAAATATTATCATATATAGGCCTACATAATATTATTAAAAACACTAGTTATTTTCTTTTATTATGGATTGACTGCTATATTATATTACATATTTCGATACATTTATAATTAAATATAAAAAAATATCACCTCATGTAGGTAGAGTTACAAAAACAAAGAAAAATAGAACTTTTATAATACAGTAGTAATAGGTTTTTAAATTATCAATAGAGCTTTTAAAAAATATCAACTTACATTCAAAACTAAAAGTGTAATAACAAACTTCACATAGGATAAATATAATTTGGTAAAAGTAACATCAGAAAAATGTATTTAAAAAAACCCCTAAACGAAAACCCACAAAACGAACCTAAACCGAACGTAACGGAAATGAAATCGTAGCCAATTTGATGTTAAATCCTGCTTTGTTAGAAGGCTTCCTGAGGGGTATGAAGCGGAAGCGAACAAGCGGGATACGTCCTGTGGGAAGCCAGAGTGGAAAGGCCAAGATTAGTTCTGGAGTGAGTGAGTAGATAATTGAAGTGAGGGAAATAATTACACATTTATCGTGGGATCAGTCAGTGGGGAGCTAATCAAGTGATAATCACACCAGCTGAGTAAAATATACTGCCTGTGGAGGTTGCTTGAAACTATTTTCTTACTCTGTCTTATGTAGAACTTATAAAGTGTTCCATATATATCCGGATATATGCTTAACATTTTACGTAGTATTCATGGGTATATTGATATTCTTTTACGTAAAACCTGAACCTATGCCTATATACATTAACACAAAAATATTTTTTTTTAAAAATAACACTATATTGGAAAACTTTTTGAAAAAATTTTGAATACATGTGTATTAAAAGGAAAAACCTCTCATTAAAAATAATACAGTATTTTAAAATAAAACACTGAAGCGTTTCAATAATTAACCATATTGACAGTGTGCGAAGTTCCTGCTGACATCAATATATTAAATTGATGAAAATCTAGCAGCACTTAATTTTTAAAATACTAAACATGAACAAATTACAAATTAGAAAATTTAAACTTCAAAAATAATATGATGTATTATCATCTTATATAAGTTTAAAACAATTTGTGTAATGAAAATATGTGTATATATATATATATATATATATATATATATATATATATATATATATATATATATATATATATATATTGGTAAACACTTTTCTCCCAAAGGTAATGTATTTAAGTTTTATTACTAATGAAACAAAATAGCTGTCGAAAGCATGTTCGGTATTGTGGAAAAAGTGAGTAATATTGTGTATTTTTTATTTATGATCTGTAAACTAAACTCCGACTACAATTTAGTATATATCAACGAGGAAATTGCAAAAAGAATGAAAGGGGGAGCGTTCGATTACAATTGAAATGCAATCCTGCATATAAACATATATATATATATATATATATATATATATATATATATATATATATATATATATATATATATGTATATATATCATTTGTGGCGATTTATGATACAAGTTGTATTCATCCACCATAACTTGTTTAACAACGCAAAAACAAAGCAAAAATGCTTTATGTGGTGTTGTGTGTCTTTGCTAAGAAGGTTGCAAAATTACACGTTTTGTTAGGTGATGAATAAACAAACCGACAATAAGGTCTTGTCTACTTGCGGTTAATAATTAAACACGGACAATTGCATCTTTAATGGCATGCAGGCTTGGTTCTCCTCCATGTTTATGCCACATATCCCCGTAGCGCAATATATCACTAGATTGATGACTGTAAACATTTACATTAAATTTCGTTTCCGCGCCGATATTGATGATGACAGCACTCTGCTATAAATTTACCTTGTCGAAATGACGTACGGCCTCGTGCAGCTCTAACGGAGAAATGGGACGAGTGAAATTCTAATTCGTCACTTCTACACCTAACATTATTTATTTGTATTAAAAATAAAATAAACTATAGTTTTATGAAACTGGTTGGCTCAGTTTTAATACGAAAAGATCCACTGTACTGGATATAAGATACTAAATAAGAACTTGATTTACCTCAGCATCGACTATCCAAGATGTAAGGTTTAGAACTTGATATAAAAATAGAACTTCTAAGAATTGCCCGTAAGACCACGACGAGCAGCAGAATCTTACACAACGGAGTTTCTAGCTCAAACAAACAGCAGCTAATAAAAGTAAAATTAGATATATAAAATAAGAAATAAAATAATCTATATTTAAAACTATCTTTAATACAATTGGTTATTTGTTATAGCGACCACGGAGAACGATTGGTATCATTCTAGTTTGTAACTTCTTGTGTGCTAGATTGTATTTTGTAACAAGACGCTCTGATGATGATGACATGGTCATCGAAATATACATACGGGTTTATTCTTAAGTAACTTGTTTTATTTCTTATTTTTGAATATTTTTGGTATTGGGGTTCTTCAATATTTTTATTGTAATATATTGTACCACTGTGCTCTTGATATTGTGTAGTGTCAAGATTTGTCTAAATTACGATTAAATATTGACCTACATCATGAACGAAGTCTGGGTCAAGATTAAATCTTAACAATTTAGAATTTCACCTTATAAAGAGATCATTATTTTTATTTACATTGTAAACAAATATTTTTCACAAATATTAAAATATTACGAATTCTGTTTCGTACACGGATAAAGATTCTAAAAAATTAAATATGTTTTATAAAACGTTAACTTTATATTAACATAATTCATTGTTAATAAATATTATTTAGACACAATATTATTAATTAACTGTGTTTCTAAATTATGAAACAATTATTATAAAGTAATAAGGACATCAAGAAAGAGTTTGAAATTAGGGTTCAGAGATATTTCATCAGGTGCCAACTATTACATTGAAGTATCACACAGTTTGTACCGTCTAGAGATCACGTGTAGTTCATTTTTTGACACTTAAGATACGTAAAATACAATTTAAAGAAGAAAATTGTATTAGTTCCTCCAAACCGAAGACGTTGGTTAGAATATAAATAGGTTTTTCTATTTATAACATACATAACAGCTATGTTAAAAAGCACTATTAAAAAAAACAATCTTCATTATTTCCCATTTTTCATTATATTACGGCATTACTAGAAAATATAGGTACAGGCTATTTGGTATGACAACATTTCTTTATAAAGATAAAGAAAACATGAATGTTCCTGCGAAAAAAAACAATTATAAATCAAAGGTAGGCTACCTCCTTACTTCTATTTTAGTTGACCGTGCAAAAACCACAACTGTCGAGATAAAACTTACGTTGGTAAAAGTATATTTTAATAATACAACCTACATTTAATAAATAAATAAATATATGTATATACATATATTTATATATATATATATATATATATATATATATATATATATATATATATATACAATTTATATAGTAAATATATACGGCTTTGAATTATTCTAGTATAATGCAGTACTGCATTTTATTAGAAAATATTGGGTTTTTGTATATTTTCCATCGCAATCCTAAATACAGGATGTTTATTACTTTTTTTCATATTTCAGTTGCACATTTTGATTAGCAACAACTAGAATCGCTTTTTTATTTGAACAATATTTTTGAAAAATTTATTTGAAAAATGAAAAACATTAGCGTTGATTAAATTTTGGACAAATAATAACTCATTCATTGACTTATCTGTTTAATGTAGAATAACATCTATTTTAAAGAGCATGACACTGCCTTAGAATCTGAAAACGTTAGGCCAAACGTAAGACATATAGGTGTGCTATTATTTTCTATATAGGCTACCAAACTAGCGAGCACATCAGCTTCCCGTCATTTAATATTAAACACTTTTTCTATTTCTCATGGAGGATCAGTAAGACATAATCTTTGCCTCTTGAAATTCATAATCCTTTATTAAAAGAAGGTGTTTTAATTTTTCAAGGTATTTTTCAAAATAAAAAAAAACATTTTTCCTGAATTCATTACGAAGTTAATAAAGTTGAGATATAAATTCAGTAAAAATGCTCTATGCAGCTCTAGAAACATTCATCAAAAATAAATATGTGGTAAAATCTTTGGTGATAAAAAAAAGTAAAAAATAATATTGACGCCTTATGTGTGCTATATATGGCACATAATGATAATGAAAACATGGGGAATCCCTTGTAGTCAATCTTTTTCTATAAATCCAATATATTCTCGATATCATAGTTCATTATTGAAATACAACACTCTTATTTTACCATTCAAAATGATTATTACTTAATTTATAATTACTGAAATTTTCTTTTACTACATCTAAGATTAAAGATTTTGAAAATAATTTTGTTTCAGTGCTTCTAAAGGGTCACAAGCCTAACCTGTTTCCGTTTTGTACAATAGTAGGGTATTATAATCCGAAATACTATATGATCTAAATAACATATGAATAAGTATTTCAGTAAAAGACATTATTTTCTTAAAGCACTTGTAGACAGGAGCATTGAACAAACTTAACTACAGTAAAAACTGTTAGGGGCTTGCAATCTACGTAAAACATAGGTTAAATATTTTCATTCCAAAGTAATACATTTATAGATCAAATACTCCTCGGTATTCCACATGTAAACACATATTCCATGTGTTTGCCCAATGCAAATGATGCAGAGCCTCCATCAGCCTTCACATCGTACGTAAACAAATAGAGCTTGTTTTGCCAGAGTTAAACTTAGATGGTTTCGGCGGATGTGGGGTGTTTTTACAGGGGGTGAAATTGTTTTCTTCAGGACGCTGCAGATATGGCGCCACGCTTCAGATCGATCACGACAGTCATGTCTAAAACATGATGAATAGATGCTGAAGTAACATTATTTTGCGCTTAACTCAGGATGTAGGCATAATGCGTTCAAACTGTACGCAAAATATCACTGCTGCCTAGCGTCAACTTCCGAAAGCTTACTAGGAAGGGTAGAAGATATACTGTGTTAAATATTTTCCTCACTTAGTGAAAAGATTTTTTTATCAGCTGAAAGTAAATATAACGCTTCACATTAAACAATATATAATAAATAAAACTTGAAATCTAACGACGTGCATTATCGTAAGGATAAATAACTTTTTTAATCCCTTATTTAATATCTTGAGGTTTTAAATCGATTATAACAGGAAAGTGTTATTTTCTATCGTGTATTAAATGTAGAAAAAGACTGAGAATATAAGTCGGTGGAGTAAACCGGTTGTTAAAAGATATAGAAGTCATTGTATGCATCAAGTATAAAGTTTCTGTTCCCCAAGAGGACCTAATCTCAGACGGGGTCATAATCAGGTAACATCTCGTTACACCACGTGTAAAGAGTAAAAAATATATACAGTATTAGATAATACTAAGATAAAGGCATATTACATCATACACTAGTAGGGGAGACTGTTATACCTTGGAATACAATTATGACTCTTTGACTCAATTCATGGCTGGTGCGCTTAGGAGTAAAATACACATTTTTGTTGTAATCAGTGTTCCTTAATGTATTTAAATATCTAGTTTTTAAATAAATATTAATTCTGTATGTTATTGAAAAAATAATAATTCTTGACCGCTAACATCTTTCCATGGTACACTATGTTCGTGTACTATGAAACACTACCTCTTGTACCTTGGAACACCATATTTGTAATAAATAATATAACCATCTGAGCATGAAAATTACTTTATTTTATAGCTTAATAATAGTTTTGCTTTATGGAAAAAGCCAGAAATAGTAATAAAGAAATTTTTCTAACTAAACAAAAATTTTAAACTAAAATAAAAATTATTATTCACAATCTAAAAACAAAGGCTTAATGGACACACTGTTCAAATTAAATGTTTGTAGGCCTTCAGTAATCACAAATTTATGTTTTCCATGAATGTTTGTTAGATCCAGCACATAGTTCATGACACCACTGGAGGCAATTCAAACACCTTATCCACCCTTCTCCATTTTTATCTTCCCCATAAGGTGTTTTACAATATATGCACTCTTCATCGTCACTGTCATTGTCATCAGTAGATACTAGAAAGAAGGTGTCATCATCTTCAGAGGACGAAGAAGAAGAATGAGTAGGCCGTGGTCTATGCCTCAGTTTTTTCTGTTGTTTTATTAAAGCAAATGGTTTGCTTTTTTCTCCAAATGTTCTTCTACTTTCACATGGTTCATCAGGATTATCATTTTTGTTAAACGTAAATTTAGAAACTTTTTTTCATGGCTCTTTCTTTGTCATTTCTCAGCAGCTCCTTTACCTTTTGGATTAGAGTTTTACCTGTTGCTTTGCTTTTCAGAGGTGGGAGTTTGTGGAAGATTAACTGAATCCATTACTTCATTTATCGAGCAAGAGGCAATAGCTGAAGGTGTGGAAGAGGTCTCAGTAAGGTCTATATTTTTTTCTGAAGGCTTTTCACGATCAGTTCCATAAGAGCACATAAAATCGTCGTCAGAAAGTACTCCACTATCAGATGGGTAAATTCCTGGCGTCTTGAACGCACTAACAATATTGGTAGTTGTGAAAGCACGAGGGAAAGCAGTTCCCAGAACGTCTGGTATGCAATAAATATCATATGTTTGTACAGGATGATTTATGAGTCAAGCGTCTACACATTGATTATAAAAAAACTTTAGAGGTCTGATTACTGTTTAATCAAGAGGCTGTAACTTGCTGGAAGTATAAGGTGGAAACGTAACTAACACAATTCCAACCTCACGTGCCCGTTCAATTGTCTTCACAGATAAATGAGTTTCATGGTTATCTAGTATAATGAGTACTCGCTCTTCCTTAAAGCCCTGCACGTGGGTAATAAAATGCTTAAGAAATTTGAGAAAAATTTGATCGTTTGACCATCCAGATGGCGATTCCACGCCTACGGTTCCTGGAGGAGCCCCAAATATCATTCTGTCTTTGAAAATTAATCTAGGGAAAACAAGTAACGGCGGAATATGGTTTCCTATTGCAGATACAGAAGCTATCATAGTTACTAATGTCCTTCTTTCAGCTGAAGTACAGCTGCCAATCTGCTTAACACCCTTGGAGCTACTACGGAGGACGTAGTCTGAACGGTTGACAGTCCAGTTTCATCAATGTTCCAGATTCTATGGGGAGGAATGGGACCGAACCGATTGTGAACGTCTTCTGTTATCGAAGCACTTGATATTTGTTTTATTAAAACTAGTCAACCGCGACAGACTGGTTGCTTCCGGTTTCCTTACAGACAGTTTATTTGCATGCCTTCTCATGAACCACCGCATCCATTCTTCTCCGGCGATTTTATATATGGGTATTTTTTTAAATTTCCAATAGCACATTTATATGCCAATTGTCTAACTTCTTTTTTTGTTAGCCCATTGTTCATTTTAGCAAAATTTTCTATATAGGCGACTTAAAGCTTCTCTTCTTCATCATTAAAAACTCGGTTGGTGTCACAATTGGTTTTATATTTATATGATTTCTCTCCAGATTTTTTAAAATAAGCTAAATGTCTGGAAAGAGTTGTCAGTTTAATATTATAAACTTTACTCGCTTCTCGAATTGAAATCCGTTTATCTGAAGAAGAGGTTACGGCCTCTATAGCGTTTCTTATTGCATCTGGGCTGACAGGCACCCTTTTTACATCAGATTTACTGCGTGGCATTGTGATCTGCAATATAACATTTCGTACCTTGGAACATGTTCCAAGGTACAAGACCTTATTGTGTTCCTAGGTACAAGAGGGCGCCATCTTGGAGAAATATTGTCTACTTATTTAAAGGTTAGACGCTATTTAAAAATTTAATACAGTATTTTACTCACCATAAACCAGGGTATAAGATGGTATCAATATATTTATGAAATTTTTAACTATTACGAATAAAACACAACTCAAATTAAACTCAAAATATTTACTCATAGCACACAAAAACTTCAAAGTCATCTCCTGTAACAGAATGGCACAGAATAAACTAGATTTTGGTTTACAGCGCTACCTATGCCTAATATGTTGAAAGAGTTCCTTAAATGACCAACAGAATGCAGCAAAGACCAAAGATCAACTAGCGCGACACTTACCGTACTGTTTCATTTCACTATCTCCTGATTCTCCATGGAAAGAGCTTATGAGCTTGGTACATGGGCAATCAATCCCGTTTCCTTCATTCGCGGTAGGGATACTAACCGCATGTGCATGTGAGACGGAGGTAGCTCGCTAGAGGTTGGCTGCCACGAGGGCTGGGCGGGTTTTGGGGGCTCAGACCCGGGTAAAAAAAAAAAAAAAAAAAAAGTGTTCCAAGGTACGCTATGCTCAAGGTACAACAGTCTCCCCTACATAGAATAAAGAAAACTTGTAATATCGCACGGTGGAATTAAAACTTCACATGCTACTGGTGCCTACGTTTTTAACTTAACAAGCCAATTGTCGTTATATACTACTTCTGTAAGTTTTAGTTTTTTAAATGTACAATTGATTTTTAGATTGTTAAGTCTTTACATCGTAATTTTCGTCATTTATAAGAAGAAATATTAATAACGTTGTTACATTAGGAAATAATATGTAACTGAATACCTGAATAGCTTTAAAACCACGTAATTAAGAATAATAAAGTTTTGTTGTTAAATGTTTGTATTATTTGATTAAAAGAAATATTAGTTACATGTTTAAAAAACAATAACTACGTCACAAAAATTAGCTGTTGAAGTGGTTTAATGTAGGTGTTACTATTAAAGTTAATATTTAAAACTTAGATATTTTTAATATTAATAAATATAACCTAATAACGTTATTTATTGTAACTTTAGTCCTACATAATTCAATTTACCCAACCCTATTCTTATCAAGGTAGATGATAAGTTGACGCATCTCATAAAAACCCAAGTTTATGATAGAACTACTTGAGCTACGAGACCTTGCATACGTAATTCCATTTTGTTTTGTTTAGTATTTTCGTTTATTTAAATAAGCATTAGGGTTGAACACCTAAACAATAAATTACCTCTAGACGAATAAACTAACAAATTGAAATTGTTTATTCAAATCAGAGTAGTACTACGATCAAATAAGAAGAAATGTAATAAATTAAATCCCTTTCTTAGGTTATGCCTAGTTAACCTCAAAGAATTTGATTTATATCCGAGGTATATTTTTCAGTCAATGAACGTTTAATAATTGTGCAAAGAATATGTTATGAATTCCGAACGCTAGTATACTTTCGCTAACAGCCATAATTATTTAATTGTTGAACAATGAAATATAATTATCCATTGTAGTATTACCCATACACTATGTGGCTACAGTTAGGGGCTTGTTGTTTTGGTAATAAGAGCCATCTGTCCCATATTCGGTTTTATTTGTAGTATCTGATTATTTGCTGTTGATGTGGAGTTGAGTCCTTTATGGGACAGGTGTTACTATGATATACAACTGCCTATAACTAATATACATTGTATAGCTAAATATATGGCAATAGAAATAATAATGTATAGTAATCTACATTATTAACTAAATGTATAGCTAATATACATTTGCTACTTTTAAAAATTAAATATCGACCATAACTATATTCCAAAGAGCGCCGAAGAGGTAAAATTGTTTCTTTCTCTTATTCGCTTCAACCCGCTGTTTATTAAAAAAAGAAGATCTTTATGTATTAGTTCAGGAGTAAACATTTCTGTTTAGAACACTTTAGAAAAATATAATAACCAAACAATCATAATTAATATTATAAACTTTGAAAGTGGTAAATGTATTGAAGTAGAAACAAGTATGAGATTATTTACATTTTATGAGATATTGTATTCAGAACGTCCTATGTTTTTAATTTATTCTTCATATTTTAAAGACAGATTTATGTCAACCTGTGGCGTTGTAGTGACTAAAACTTAGTGGTTCAAAGACTACCTATTCCAGGTTGCTTCCCGAAAGTAGATATATATAGTATATATATATATATATATATATATATATATATATATGTATATACACACTTTGACCCTTTCACAGTACCCAGATGTGTTACAATGTAATTGTTTATTAGATTCTTTAAAGGTTTATATCCAACAAAACAAAAACAGTATTTACAAAGAAAACGTAGCGATTCGTCGGAAGATTAAAATTACATTTTGCAACTATTTGGCAAATCTTCAACATATTTAAATTTAGGTGATAAACTCATTCTAATTTAGTTTTCAGTTCGGCAATAGGATGGTGGAGGCTAGGCAATATATCATCTGTGGTACAAATATATATATATATATATATATATATATATATATTTAATTTCTTTTTCTGACAAGCAGAATAGTATTCGAACATAGTTTCATTTCATGGTTCCTAATTATCTTTCATGAATTGTACCTAAGAGTAGGTTTTGAACATGAGTCGGCATGACTCAGTGTATGCTAGTAGTGGTTAGACCTCTGAGCTCACCTCGATTGAGAGCAAATATACTTTAATTGCATTATTTTTACAACTCAACTAATCGTGACTACATTAAGCGGTTATTCCCCTAATCGTGGTATCTTGTAATCATTGCGCCTTTTCCTTAGTACTACCTACATAATTCAGTTTACTCTCCCTTATCATTAAAGGATGTTTTCATAAAGAAATATAACGTGTAGAGATACCACTTGATGATGTCTATAAAGATTAGCCCAAGCATACATTGGGTACGCTAATCTGCACAGGTGATGTTATAGCATCCCCTAGTGTTATTTTTATTCCGACTCCCATTCTATAATTACAATAATTACAAACTAATTATATTGTTATGGAACTAAAAAACACCCCTTTCGAAACAATATAATCTATTATATTTCTTATGATTAATTATGGAATCTAGGACTGTCTATTTATTTGCATATTTGTTTTTATAGATCCCTTTATTTTAGGAAGAAAGTAAAACTCTTCACACAGCAATATATCGTAAAAGTTTAATATTTATAGCTCGTTGGTTAATTTTTTAATGTAGGTGAAATCCAGCATTTGTACTAGAATAATATTTTTGACAGACTCACTGATGTAAAAGTTATTGGGAATTAAGGCCCCACATTACAGTTTTTGAGATAATTCTGCAAAAAAAAATACAATAGTGCAAGTTTCAACCGAAAAAAATTAAAATCTAGAAATACTTGTTAACCAATTTCTACAAAACGATCAGTGATAAATATGTTTTCTAAATAAGAGTACATAATGGCTCAAACTTAAAATAACGGTTACAGAAACCCATCGAATATGGTATCAGGTCTTTAATTACTGATAAATATCAGTTACATAGGTGTTAAACAAAATGTTATAATAGTGATTAGAAGTGGTGCAGGTTGTACGTTTGTTATTATAAAAACAATAAGAGTTGTTATTCTTTTTTGCGAGGTTACGGTGCCCGTTACAGCAAGACAATTCCTAAATAAAACAGATATTAGTGTAGTAATAAATATTACACCGTACAAACTAATATGTTATTAACTCTCTTGTTTTCATCATAACTATATCCATAAACATATTTACCAGAATTTGAAATTTATCGTCATTTCTATAGAGCCATAAAGATAAAACGATGAAGGCCTAATCAATTTCATTTGCCGTCTTTGCCTTCGGCCTACATACTACCTTAGTGGCCAAGACAGTAAAGAGAATTAGATCGATATTTGTTTTTTGGAAAATATCCCCCTTGTCAATAATGTAACTAAATTAGGCTCGATTAATTTGTTGGGTTTTCAGGACTTAAAAACTATCCATTAGGTATATTCCGATAAAACTCAAACATCGCTAACACTTTACTCGTCGGTTTTTTTAACACAACAACAAAAACAAGTGTTTTTTCATGGAATTGCGTTTAAAAAAACAATAACGACAAAAAAATTACTCATTGCAGAAATTTACAGGGAATAAACCAACTATATTTGAAAAGATATAGAAATAAGGAACTTACTTTTATAAGCTTTTATGCCTCTCCTTGAACAAAATAATCATTTAATTACAGCTATATGAAATAATGCATTCATGTGATTTAATTTCCATAAATGTTTTTATCAGTAATTAAAAATTCATATTTCTAATTTAAACACACAATTCGTGAAACAAATAGTAAAAACAAAATATAAGTTTTAAACTTTGTGTTTTAAACCGGAGAAAGTAACTATTCACTCTTGACATGGCTTGATATTCATTGTCAGGCACCACTGGCTATGAATCAAACCTGCCAATGTTTAATTTATTGCGTTTGGTCTGTCAGCATGAAAGTGACTATTGACTCTGATCCTGATTGTATAGTCGTCAATAAATGTTGGTAATAATAAACCATCTGGTGTGTTTATCTATTCACACCCTCCGGTGTGTTTGTGTGTGTGTGTGTGTGTGTGTGTGTGTGTGTGTGTGTGTGTGTGTGTGTGTGTGTGTGGATGAGAGTGAGTGTAGTGTGTGTGTATGTATATATATATATATATGTGTGTGTTTGGGTGTTTGTGTGTGTGTGTTTGTGTGTGTGTGTTTGTGTGTGTTTGCGTATGTATGTGTGTGTGTGTGTGTGTGTGTGTTTGTGTGGGCGCAAACAAAGTATGCAAAATAGGTTAGTACAGATTCATTTATAATGTTGTATTTACACAGAGTTTTCGAGTAAAGACGTGTGACGACGACTCTTAAGAGAGAGAGCGTCACATTTTAAAAGTGTTGAAGCTCGATAAATGTGAACAAGAGAAATAACGATTCCTTTTGTGGAAGTCACATCAAACCTGGTATATGAAGCTGAAGACAAGATTGCATTTGGGTTGACGTACGAATACTCTCATCTGGTCTAGATTCATGGGTGAACCTGGAATCATATCCTGGCTGACTTACGACGTTATGGCGGAATAGTATCATGGATGATCATACTAATCGTAATCGGACTCTCTACCTGTCTAAGACACGAGAATATTGTCTGAAGTCACATCCGGACTGCGGCATTACTGTCTAGGCGGTTTGTCTATTGCATATGGACTGAGGTAAGAGTTTTACAGCGGAATGACACTTAGTCAAAATTTAGAGTTTCATGTGGCTTTCATCCACACTAAACTACGAGAAAAAGGTTGAACTTGAAATCTGAGTGATGCATGAAAGTCAAGGTGAGCTTTGCATATAGATTTTGGTACTATTGCCATAAAGGCAGTGTCATCCAGTTTGGCATACGGATCAACAATTACTCTATCATAAAAATAATTACTTTCTGCAACCAACTTAGAACGTCTGCATGTGGTTAAAGGGGAATTCATTATACAGCGTCTGGCCGAAACTATATAGGAGGCCTAAAAAATACTAGTTCTTTATTTTAATAAACAAGAGGCTTACAAATAGTAAGTGGACAGTAATCGGGGCTTACGGATTGATATAACAGATGCATTTATAATTTTGTCAGTACATCCGCTAACAGTAGATTACAGAAAAGACTGAAGATGGTAACGATGACCGAAAACTGAATCAGTCAATTCATAAACCGTACAGGTCGTTAGAACCAAGTTTTCTAAAACTCAAAATAATATTCTATTTCTTTCCAGAAAGAACCTCTAATATTCTACACTATAAAATCAAATGAACAACTTTGTTCAATTTATTTTGGAAAATTCTGGTTTCCTGTGGTGAGAAATGACCTTCGATTATTTTGACTTGGTGGATTCTCAATGAACAGATTTTTATACCGAATTTCATAACACGTTCTAATGTTTTTGTAAGTAAGGGCTCACCTATTACCATTTCTGAGAGTTTATCGCTACACTGTTATGTTGCTATATTTATTTATTTAAAACAATATTTTCAAATAAAATGTATCTTTTAAAACGTATACAAGTTTACAAATCGAAAGAGAAAAATTAGCAGAGATCAAAATTATATCACTGTATTCCTGAGGAGTATAAATGAGTTTTTTAAAATTCCATTTAATCATGTTATAAATCCTATCACATGAAAGGAAAGAGAGGCAAATGTTTGGAGAGAATTGCTGTTATTTTTAGAATTCACTAAACGACACCAGTGCAGATATATCACGTTACATCCACCTGAATACATGCAGCTCTTCAACGTCATTTATGTTTCTTTTCCAGTATTAATATCAAATGAGATCACTTCAATAGGACAATATTACCTGTTGTTTCATGATAAAAACTACTCCTCGTTTGTAACTTTAAAATTACGTAAACAGTCAATCGTCTCAGGTATAGATTTTCTATACCGTCATTGCAAATTTTGATAGAATCAATCAAAATACCACCAATAAACTCACTTTTTGACATGTGTGTAACCTCTTCCCGCATTACACAAACTTTTATGATCACAGGATTTACACAGCTTGTTGCCCTAGGGAATCTTATATCAGCATCTCACAAGAGTTTGTTGTTGATTTTAATTTATAATTCCTGTATAAACTTGTATCAAGTTGTGGACTACCAAACATCAATGACTGTAGAACTGCGTTAAATTGGTAGTCAAATGAACTACATTTCAAAATATTAGTAAAACCTAATATTTCTTTGAATTATAAGATATTTCGTTGGAATATGTATTTATAACAATAAATTTAAATTTGCATTATGTGAATATTTTCCTCATATTTACTGAAGGATCATTTCAAATGACTGATTCAACTGCAGTCCAAGAAGCTGGGATTCGATACAGCTCTTTTCCAATTAGACATCTGGCAATTACTCTGACGAATGAAATGGAGATCTATATAGTTTTTCTCCGTGGGCCCAGAACTCTCGATACTGTTCGTGGTGAAGGAATTCTGTAGAGATATTCTGGAGGAAGTGATAACGTCTACCAAGTATAATTCCAAATGGATTTTTTATTTAACTTTACATGACCTCATTAACAAGAATGCTTTAAAGTGTTGTCCTTTTATTCTGATACGTCAGTTTATGTTTGCCGCCTATCAAAAATAGAAAACTACTGTCAATGATGAGAGAATTAGGGTAAGGGTATACATTTTTATCCTCTACTTTGCAAAGGAATATCTATGTTGGTTCCTACAAATGAGGTGAACTATACCTCTATCAAACCCATAATGATGTGACTGTTACTTCATCATGTAAAACAACAGGTGAACAATAACTATTAACTCCAACTGCAATCAGAACAAACATTTATTAGTACTGAGCTCTGATAGAATAACCCATAACTTAGAGATATCATTACATTACATTGTACACTAACAATAGTAAATACACTACAACTAATAATTCCTGTGTATTTCGGTAAAACACAAATCACCAATACTGCATTTCTATTCGTAACCTAAAGATCATGTTCCTTGCAGACGTTGAACATTTTCTCCCCCCGCATATGTGACCAACTGGACGTTTTATAATTGGCAGTGTTTATGAAGGCTCACGTGACGCTTGTATTCCGCTGGGAACGTATCGACGCCCCGATTCTAATCGGTATTTCCGTTCCCCAATTGCCGACGGGTATTCACCATATTTTCATGAAATCTTTTCTGAATTGAGGATAATTTTATACTCAGTTTTACCTCATCCATGAAGTTTGACAGATCGCAGAATATGATTTCAATTAAATCTACCGTTTTTGATGATTTATTCTAAATCCATTTTCGACTTTAAAATCTAGCTCTACATTCCAAAGTAAAATATTTCGCAGCACGTTGAGTTTTAGCACGCTAAACATATTACCTCTTTTATTAATTTTGCTAAAAAAAAAAAAAAATTTAAAATAATAAAGGTCACGATGAACCAGTCATCCGTTACTTCATTGTTGTTACAGTTTTTAGCACGTGCCTGCGTGTATAAACTAATATCCATCATTAGTATATCTTATGGGAAATTATCGTTCTCCTGGCTTTTACACAAAAAAGGGAAAAGAAAAAAACAATTTTTGTTTGATCGAACTAACTAGTAGTATTAATTTTTAAACTGCGTATGACGTTTTACTCATTTTTTTACTGAAATAATATTAAAGAAATCAACGTAGATACCACCCTCTGAAGTATTGGATAGTAGGTCGCAAAGGGGCCAAAGCGATGCCCACTTTCCCAACAATTTCTCGCCTATGTTGAAAGGCTATTAGTAATGAGCTTTTTTTGTAAATATGTTATGAGGAAATTCAAATGAGTGTTAGAAAGACAGATACTTTTATTTGTAAGTACTATTAGTTATTATCCAGTCAGTAAATACTAGTCTGTAAGTTCCACTTATTGCTTGTTAGTCAGTACATATTAAACAATAAGTGCCAATAATTGTTAGTTAGTCAATAAAATTATACTCAGTAAGTAAAGATTATGTTGATATTGTATGGTTGTTAATAAATCAGTATATATTATCCTGTAAATGCCATATTTGATTGTAAGTAACGAACTATTGTACTGTAAGTACCAATAGTTGTTGTTTAGTCAGCAGATTTTATATTGTAAGTGCCACTAATTCTTAGTCCGCCAGTAAATATTATACTGCATTTGCCATTATTTGTTAGTCATAATAAAATATTCGTAAATACCGATTATTTCATAGTCAGTCACTTGGAATTAGTTCGACATTAACAGTAAGTAATCACCCGTATGAAACTTTCAATAAGTCAGACAGTGACACTGGCGACAACACTCTAATGCAGGGGTCTACAAACTGTGGACCACGGGCCAAATCCGGCCTGTCAGTTTCATCAATTATGCCATATACAGCTAATAATGGCTTATTGTGTTTGTAATAAATTGGATAAAAACACAGTTTGATAATAACTCGGTATATTTACGTGCTAGATAAGGCTTAGTGAAAAGTGTAATACGGAAACAATTAGTTAAGGCAATACTTACAACAATTGTACACAAATACAAATAATTTTAATTAATCCAACTAACATTATAAATATATATGAACATGATAGCATATAAATAATTGTAATTTATGTAGTTCTCGTTTGTCTACTGACTACAGTATGTAGTAGTGGATCAATTTTACTTCAAGATAATAATAAAAGGGACTTTCATTCAGAAAATTACGATGAAGGACCGGCGCTGAAGGATTTTTCCACTAAGCCAGAGTACGTCAGTTGGATATGGTAAATCAGTTTCTTCAATCTCTCCAGTACACTTGTGAAATTCTTTGTAATTCAGACCAGTGGATTTGATTGAGTTAACATTTGATGTTTCTGGTGTTAGATCTTCAAACATATTCAAATAATTTCCCCAAGCAGATGGTTGATGAATGATACATGTAAGACTACGAGTTTTTAACCTCAATTATTTTCAACAGCCTTTGACGGAAGAGCGAGAAATTCTTTATTTTTACCACTCATGTTTTTCGCTCTATCAGTTGTAATAGGTTTAAGTTTTTCAATCGACAGGGATTTTTATTAATAGCATTTTCAACTCTTTAAAAATACATTGTGAGATCAAGAGCTATACAAAAGCTGGCATGAGTTGGAGCTTCTTGTTCAGTATTAAAATTCGTAAACGTAGATTAAAACAAATTATATTAATGCTAACGTCAAGATAACAGAAAATTTACAAAACAATTAGAATCGTTAGATTTTTAACCTATGTTCCTATGATCGATATATGTAATAAAATTGAGTTAGGGTTAACCCAAGATCTCAGTGGACTTGATGTAGTTTTCTGTATTAGTATTGTTATATTGTGAATGGTATACACTGATCGGGAGAATATAATACCATTTTTATTACTAAAATCAATTAAAACATAAAACTTATTTTCTAATTTATTTTTGCTTTTTAACCTAACAGTTTGGACTCTATGCGTGCTATAAATCAGGGCTCACTTAAAGTTTGTCTGAACGCAGTTGTTGACAGATGCCAACCCTGAGCAATAAATTCCAGTTGCCAAGTTTGATGGATGGCTCGAGGTTATTGAACGTACGCGCGTGAAGAGCTGTTAAAAATAACCATTGCTCAAATCTTTATAGAAAAGTAATTAGATTTATTACCGAAGGGACTGACTGGTAATGATCGAAAATATATCCATTTTGAATTAATGCAAATGTAAAAATATTGAGCTAAATTAATTTTAAGGATTTTTATATGGTGACAAATTTACTCTCCAGACTTTAAAGGACAGACAATTTTCTAAATTTCATTTACATTCTTATTAGTTTCTAAGCTTTTATTAAGATATAAGGGTATTGGAAATATAAATTTTTGATATTTATATCGTTTCTGCAGACAAAATTATGCCTGATGATGTAGATTCCGTTCAGGAACAAAGAAAAATTAAATTTCGTCCATGATATCCCCGAAAATTATAAATTTCAAAAGTTACGAAAAAACCATTGTTCAACACACACAATATTATAAACGCATGTTTCTCTATTAACTTAGCAATATTTTTTACTCCCTTATAATCTACCTACAATGAATACAAGTAAAATACATAAGTTAAACGAAAAAAAATAATAATTCTCCTAATAACAATAAACTCGTTAACGAATAACTTACACTTCACTTTATCAGGCTAACCCGTGTTAATGAATTCTATTTTAGTAAAAAAAACCCTAACAGAGACTGTGTCACATAAAAATGTAAGTGTTTTGTAATATATCACGGGGTTCATTTTATAAAAAAAACTCTAATTTAATGAAGTTACATGTTACAAACTTGAGTGAGTGTGAAATCGAGACAAATTTCATAATTTTTTCCACACTCTAGAGGAAAATTCCCCATATCAGCAGATACGTTCTTTTATAAATAACTAGGCCTACTCTGTTTTGCCTGAGTGTAGTATGTTTTCCACGGAGAAAGTTCATCGGCTTGCCGTGATGCACACGATATGCTCTTCATATTTGAAATCAAATTAAGTGATACACATGACTGCATACAAGTTCTGATATATTACGTAGATTTGCTACTTTATTTACTGTACAATAACGTTATAATGTTGCTAAAAATACTTGTTACAGATATTAGGTACATTAATTTATTTATGATTCGATTAATATTTAGTTATAATAAACTTAAGTAAATATATCTTGAGTTATTGAGTATTAATGAGTTAAATAAACTAGTTTCCCCATTTTTAAATTAAATTTTCCTATTTGAGTTTACAAATATTTACAAATTTTAATTCAATGCATTAAATAAAATTTCGATTTCAGTATATTTTCAACATTTAACACAAGTTGTTTCTAATAAATAAACTCTTTTATTATTAACTACGTTAGACATATTTTAGTAAAAACTCAATGAAGTTTATATCAGTATTGAATGAGCTATAAATATTTTAAATTCAATCTTCTATCTATATTTCATTTATTTAATATAACTGTATATATTCTTTCTAGAGTAATAATTATTAGGTATGAGTTATGGCGTGACGATTCAATAACCTTTTGTTGACAGTAATTTAAAGACTTGCATAAATATATCCCGTATATGTAAGCAGTTCAAAAAAAAGGAAAATATTTTACATAATATCTTATCCCTCCTGACAATTTCAAGCTACAGGACTAATCGTAATTGATATTATTATCATACGAAATTTTTAAAAATCAAGTGCTTGGAATGGAATAATACAATGGAGGCAAAATATTTTACCCGTTTTACTTCATAAAATAACTTCGAAGTAATTTTAAAAAAAACAATCTCATCTCATTTGAAACTTTTTAATCCCACCAGATGTAATTAGGGTTAAACCCTCTAGTTACTAAACCCAAGTTGTTTCTATTAGCATTCCTTCAACCTAATCCTGTGGATTATTGGATCTTTTTTAATGCCAAAGAAAGTTACATAACTGTTGTTACAAATATAAAGGTTGTTCGAAAATCCAAATGCAAGGCTCTTATGTGTATCAATTCAGCTTTTCTAGCGTGTATTGTGATTTTCTGCCTAACTACAATTGTTTCCTTTCCTTTCTATATTTCTATTCTTTTCTTAGTTGCTCCCTCATGCTCGCCGTTAGCTCTATCTCCCTGAATGTTATTATTATTTTAGACACGACAAACAGAAAATATGAACGGCTAGTTATTTATTCTTTCATGAGGACAAAGAAAGTTGAAATTTAATTAAAAAATATTTCTACACATAAATTTGTGACAAAAATAGAACTTAATAAAATACTCCAAGACAAAATCTAAATCTCCTTCCAAGAAGAGATTTTTTGTAACATTTATTATTTCTTTTCTTTGAAACCAATTATATAATAACACGATACAATGAGACTTCATTTTAATATAGCTATAGGTAATGTAGCGAAACAGTTCGCGAATAATTACTTTTAAAGGAATGGATTTAAATAGTGAGATTAAGAGTCTATGACGTTATTCAATACAGGTTTTATTAAATATTTATGTGTGATGACATGTACAATTTTCCGGTAAAATTTAGGTTTCCCGGTGCCTTTTGTTTTCCTATCCAGTTTAACTTATTTGTTTGTAGTGTTTGCTTTGGAGGGGGGGGGGGGTTTCGTGTCTTGGTGTGCATTTTTGTTACTTTTTTATAAAAGGAACAATAAACTTTTTAAATATTTACTGGATCATTTGTATATCTTTATATTTGTGTAAAAATATACATATTTTGATTATGTTGATCGATATTTTGTTAACGTAACTATGTATTAATCATTACCTTTATACTCTTTAACATTGTTTTTTTTAAATCCTGTGTAAAATATTTTACAAGATTTAACTATTAATGTTTTTATTTACTTAATTTTTAAAACTAAAGTGATAAATTTATTTTGTATTTGATGTAAATGTATTGGTAATAACTAAAATATATTTTATATAATAAATTAAAACCATCTAAATTTTGGTAAATAATAGAGGATATAATAATTTCGGAATTCCGTATCACGGGTTTGACGTCAAAGATATGAGGTGGAATTGAGCTAAGGATTCAGAAATGCCAGATTGGAGAGGCTTTGATTACGTCGGCAGTGGAGAGGAGATAATTAAACTGAGGGAAAATAATTACACACATCGAGCGTAGGATCAATGCGTGTGGAGCTAATCAAGTGATAATCACAGCAGCTGAACTAAAACCGCTCCGCATACAGCTCGGGTAAAAATTGCGCAATGTTTAAAATCACGCTATTCTATCTGGTCAAAACACGTACTCATTTCTACTCTTCGTTTCAACAATGAAAAATTTGCATTGGATATAGAAATGTTTTAATTAGTTTGTTTATGTTGCATTCGCTCAGGCTTGTTTCAACTGTCAAGTCTCTCCAAGCACTAGAGAATTATTATTAACATTTCTTAACCATTTTAAATTAGCTAATTATACCTGTGGTCCCTGTACAGTATAATATGTTTGTAAAAATAGGGGATGTTTATCTTTGGCACCTGTAGATAGTGGAACTATCTCATGAGTACGATCCTTCATAATACTTTCATAGCGTCAATACTTCTTAGTATATGTCACCAAAAGACTTTCCACTACTTCATTAATTTACTGGAACTATAAAAGAAGCACCAAAGTCACGGACATGCTATAGTAATCTACAAGTCTACCTCTTTATTCTATATTCTATCATCTCTGTGAAAGACAGTAACCGTCAAGTGCTAAACGATTGAAAAAACACTCGTTTCATTTGGATTTAAGAACTTGTGAATATATTACCCTTACTCAAAAGTGAAACTATATCATAGGGTAGCAAATTTTCTATTTTACTTTCCTTTTGAATTTCATTTTCATGAATACATTCAAAAGAAAACTTATAGAATTTACTCTTAAGATTCTTGCAGGAGTAGTAGACTGTATCGATGAGCTTCAGAATTTAGCAACATAAAACGGAATCTAAAACTGTTATTTCAACATTCGAATGCAGATGGGTTGCTTGCACTCACAACGATGTTTTTATTTTCTTCTCTGTTTTCTCTGTAGAAAAGGAAGAGTTAGAGTATAGTGTTGAGGTGAAAATAATAATGTTTTTTTTTTACCCAGCCAAATGTATGTTCGTCACACCACGATTTATTTGTTTTGTCTTAACCAATTTATTTACATTTAGTTTGCCTATTTTGATTAACTAATATTCATTAATTGACTAAATGACCTTGTTATACCTTGATCACATTGGTATAATTTATAAATTAATTATACTGAAGAAATAATTTTTTCCCGTTAATTGTGTGATAACGAGATACGAGAAAGATATAGAAGTAGCTTCGACGTGTGAGTAAAAGACAGAGATTGAAGAGATATTGACAAAGGATGGAACTGCATAGTAAACTTAATCAATATATTCCGGAAGGATGGTCTATGCTTTTACGTATTTCCTGTAAATTTGTCACGTATGTAATTTGTTACATTTAAAAAACAAAATCCATTAAACCCAAAGATTAGGTTAAGGGAAGAGTGACTGAAGCAATTTACGTTTTTCTAACCAGAGGGATCAGCCTAATTATATCAGCTTGGCTTAAAGAGCTTTAAACGAGAAAAGATTGCCTTTTTATTATTAACTTTGAAATTATTTCATGAAACAAAAAGAGTTGAGGTTTTTAATTTGTCTTTATTGTCAATTTACGTCTCAAGTGCCTAAGTGTTTTAAATATATATAAAGCTTGAATGTTCGTAAAATTTGATTTAATAAAGTATACAGTTCTAAATATTTGAGTTATAAAACATTGCAAACTTATATATGAATTTATATAATACTCATTAAACCTGATCCTTAATTAGTTTTTAAAAATATTTATCTAATAAGGTTTACAAATATATTTTCCCAGAGTAATTAGATATGAGCTATTATTTTGGTATGTTGGTTTTGAAAAGTATTAATTCATAATATTTAGATAAGCAAAAATTAGGAAAGTGTGCTAATAAATTAAAAACCTTCAATCTACATAATTATTATGTAGTAGGCATTCACCTTAATTGAGATCTACATTTCTTTTCGTTTCTTTTAAACGTAGAAAATGTTCCATACAGATTTACACTAATTGAGGTGAAAGTTTTTTTATTACAACCTAAAACATTTTTTCTCTTTTAGTTCCTATAAATTTACGTTATTTAATTGTTAAAAGTCAAATAACTAGTAAGTTTTGAGGAAAAGTGTTTTTGTAACCATCAAATTCAGATGAATTAAGTCAGGGAAAACCTTAAGGAATTTCAAGAGTTAGCCTCATCCCTTGGCCGAAACAGTTAAATAAAACAATTGTAGATATTTGTTATAAACATACTTTCAAATGACTTGTTTGTTATAGAAAAAAATTAAATTGAAACTCACATACGGGTATTACAAACTGCAATCTCATAACACTTTTAATATAAAGTTGTTACCAGTAAAAGTAAACTGAGACTTATATTCATATTCATATGTTAATGAATATGAGTAAGAAAGGTTGATGTAACTGATGAAGATCGATGGAGATATGATGGAGATCTTTGTAACTATGATTGGTGCTAGCGGCATAATCATAACTAAAACATCGGAAGAGCGCTTACGTGGCCACATTGGCCTATATTCATCAGGTTTTGCCATAACAGTGAAAAGTTTAAACAATCTTCCAAAGAAATTTCTTAAACTTACTAATTCTTTGTAGAGTTGTAAAGTAGTTTATGAAAATAAATATCTAATGTTGGCTTTAAACTGTTATTTCAATGAAGCATTAAATTACTAACATATGATTACCATCAGCTAAAGGTACATAGTGTTGCTATGTTAGTTATAAGATATGATTTAGTTAATGATAAATAATAATACAATAAAATTGTTTATTGAAATACTTTTTACAAGTTGAATGCACTACAAAAAAAAAAAAAAATAAAAAATTATGATCACTTATTTTGTCAACTAGTGTCCAGCTTTAGGAGTTAGAATGAAGTAAAATGGCATTTAACTATAAAACTCTGTGGTGTTATGTATTCTAAGTATCCCAGGAATGGCAGAACGTATTCTCTAATGTTTTCTGGAGCATTATTATAGTAAATTTGTTTTATTTATCAACATAAGCCATTCATATTTTTACACATTATTCAAACTTTGCAATAACTAGACCATTTCCCCCATATCTAGCTTTACTAAACTTCAATAATACTCCTCCCGTACTATCTAATAAAAAATTTACCGATTTTATATTGTTTAATTTCACTGTAAAAATATAAAAACACTTTTTGTCCCCTTTAAATGATAGATTTAGAATACAATTATAAAAAATATTTAATTAAAAAAAAACCTGATTTGCATTTAAATAAATCCCAGGCAATGGCAGGGTTAGACAACTTATCTTCAAACACATTTAGTGAACGAAAACGCTATTTGGAAACCTATTTCAACCTTTTTTGTGTTACCTATTCCTTTGGTAAATCAAAAGGTATTTCTGAAGTAATTCGGATAAGATATATATGTTTATCGTTGGATGAAGAAATTTGTGTTTTGGACGAGAGGGAGAAACAAAATATGTTGAGTAAAAAATCTGTTGATTGAAGTTAGATTTTTCTAGTAATTAACATTATTAAAAACACATTTTGTTGTAATTATGTATTGATTGAAAACCTTTCACATTATTTGACAATATAAAACGAATATATTAACCTTTATTCCTAAATATTTATATATGTAGTTTTCTAAGATAAATTTTAGTCTGCCCCAGTGTAAGGTCTTCTAAATTCGGCTTCAGTTTAGTCTACGTCTGAGCCTACAATAAAGCCAGTCTTGTGAAATATAGTTCATACTTTAAAGGATATAACTCGTAAAATTAGGAATGGTTTCACCTATATAGCTAAATGACTAACAAGATACAGGAAGTTTTAAAATATTTCAGTATCAAACTCTTCTTATTTTCCACACGAGTATATTCAACCTGTAACCTTTATTTTTACTTTAATAAAAATGTAAAAGAGAAGTTTTTAAATGTACAACAATAAGTATTTCAAAGCTTAAGCTTCATCCATGTATCCATTCACAAGAGGATATGGGAAAACAAGTCCGAAATGTGCTTGTGGATAAGCAAAGTAGTAACATTGATTTGGAGTAAAATAAAACATGTACAGCTACAGATTTAGAAATGTAACATAATAGAGAAGGATTAAATATCGAAAAGAATTTGAAAATATTGTACATTTTATGTAATTATTTTGAAAATTTATTTTTAATTACAGAGAGCGTATGAATAAATAAATTTTGTTTACATATTGAATACATAAGTTTAAACTGAAATACTGAAATATCAGAATAAGCCTTAAAAAGCAAGCAATCGATTATACATCTATATCGCCTCATACTACGATAGGTTTGATATAGATTTGCCAAAGGCACTAAGCTTGTATATTCTCTCAATGATAGTTTTTATATAAATGGCATCTAACCCTTATCTGATAATCAAAATTAGACACAATGAGTTATTAGTTTCTTAAGACTACTAAGTTTTACAATCAATTTATTTACTAAACAAGTCATTTAAAAAACACTAAAAATAAGTAACGAGAGTTATGGGCTTAGTTCCGATGATTTCCGGAATAAAGTTACGTTTAAACGAAGAAAATAAATCTATGAATTGCCAAACCTAAAATTGCAGTAGATTAGTGAATAGGTAAAGTTTTCGATAGCACGAGGCGAAGTTCATAATCTGGATTTTCCTCTAGGAAGCCTTCCTGTGCTTAGTGGAGTTTCTATCTTGATGATTAAACATATAGGCCTAAGTGATATTGATTAGTTTTGAAAAGTTATTGTGTTTTATATTCGGTTATGATATGATAATAAATTGGGTAGGACTCTATTATATTGAGTTATGACTTATTTTGTTAGTGTAAGTAATTTATAGGTTATGGTTGTTTTTGTAAATTATATTCTGTAATTTATATTAGAACTATGCAGATATATTTATAATTAGTAATAATGTGTTTTTTGAATAATTTTTGACTTCTGCAAACTGGTTGTCCAATATTATATTTTAAACATTTATACAGTTTAGTATGAAAATAAAAATTTGTCTATATAGGTTGGAATTTAAAATATCATTTTTTTTATTTTTGTGTTGTATGTAGCAGAATTACCATTAGTGGGTTATCTTATGTTTTAAATCTTCTGTTTTACTCCGTTTTGGATATTTTGTGTAATGTTATAAACGATTTAGCATGTGAGAGTGATATATTTGGTTTTCTCCTGTCGTCTTTTGTTCCCTTTTTTTCCATTTTGTGCTACTAGTTTATATAGTATAAAATTTCATCTATTTCTACGTAATTAGTTTTGATGATTTATTTGTCATATTTTTGTTTTTGTAAACTCTATAGAAAATTCAATTAAACAAAAGGCATAGGTTGTACTGCAACTGTTTTGCTAAGTTCAACTTAGTTGGTTTCATTAAATGAGAGGGTGATGTTTCAGCGAGGGTAAATTGTTTTTCCGAACTCCCAGAGATGGCGCCCGAAATCGATCCTGCACAGTAATGTGTTGACTACGGCAAACCGCTTGGACGTGTAAAAAGTCCTGATTAAATTTGTGCTAGATAATTTAAAACGCCAGTACAAATGTAAATATGTTTTGAAAATATGTCATATATTTTCATAATTGCACTAATCCATTCGCCATTATTCTATAAAAAAATGTATTAAACTAATTATTTCGGAATTCTATTGACTAACTATAAGCCATGTTATAACCAATACTTGGAGACTTTCATTGTGAATAGACATTGTTTATTTATTTCGTTAGCCTTGAGTCGCGCAGTACTACCTCGCTTGTCCGAAAAATGATATGTGTTTTGATTGAGCGACTTTGCAACTTAAAATTCTTAGTGAAATTTGGTAAATCCGCAACAGAGACCCATTTTATCGTAAAACCAGTATATGGAAAAGAATGTATTTTAAGTTCACGTGTTTTTGAATGGCATACACGTTTTAAAGAAGGACCAGAAGATGCTGAGGAGAATCCACGCTCAGGACGTCCATCAACTTCGACAACGGATGAAACCATTAAGGAAACTGGAAATTTTATTAGTCAAGATCGAGTATTCGTGCATTGGGAGAAACCGTATATATCGATAAGGAGTCAGTTCGAGAAATGTTACATGAACATTTCAACATTAGAAAATGTGTGCGAAAATGATGCCCAAAAACATAACGAATGATTAACCGACTATTAGAAGTTTGGTCTGACGTCTTGAAAAACATCATGAAGGATCCTAAACTGTTGGAGAGTGTCATTACGTGTGATGAATCATGATTTTTATCCATGACCCATAAACTAAGCGCCAATCAATGTATTGGAAGAGCTCAAACTCACCCTGACTGAAGGAAGCTCGAATGTCGATATCAAAGTTCAGTTTCAGGCCGAAAGTATATTTTCGATATCCGTGGAATCGTATACATACATTGGGTTACTGAGGAGGAGGCAATAAAAAAGAGAGTACTATATTAAGATTTTGGTTACCCTCCGTATGAGAATAAGAAGAAAGCGGTCAGAGGTGTAGAAAAAGAAATATTAGATTTTGCATCAAGACGTCTCCAGCTCACAGTGCACTGGTTGTGAAGTCTGTTCTGGCCAAGCATGGTATTCCTGTGTTGGGGTATCCACCCTGCTCACCTAACCTTGCAGTGTGTGACTTTTCTTGTTACCAAAAGTGAAGGAAGCCTTAAAAGGAACCATATTTGATACAGTGGACGCAGTGAAGGAAAAAGCGACAGAGCTCATAAACTACATTTCGGATAATGACTTTCAACACTGTTTCGCAAATTGCAAAATTTAAATGGATAAGCATACGGGTATGTGAAGGGAGTATACTGAAGAAGATAACTTGAAAGTTAAGGAAAAATTAAAATTGAGTGAGTTATGACAAAAATTTCGTTACTTTGTAGTCACAAGTTGTATATATATATATATACAGGTTTTGTAATAACGGTCTTAGCGCTACAATTATTGCACTGTTCCATTTCACTATATTCTAATTTTTGATGACAAGAACGTATCATTTTGGTACGTGAGCGTGGATATATTTCTTCCAGCACGGTACGGATACTGACAGAGTTCGCATGTGAGACGATGGCCGCTCTCTAGAGGATGATTTTCGCAAGGTCTTGGTGGTTTTGTGGGGCCAAGAAACATGGAGACAAAGAAATCCTTCTCTGGATATTTTGTTGTTAAAGTTTTAACTTTAACATTGTAATGCATTACATACCGGAGAAGGGTGTTGCAGGCGTACCACAAATGGACTTATGGTGTAAGCCTCCTAAGAACTATAGGGTTTCCTTTTTTCATATTCATGAACACAATTCGTAATAATATCAGCTCCTATAATTCTCATACCATTATATCACTATAGTCTCTACATTGTACAATAAACTGTTTTACATTAAACTGAGTTCTGGAATTAAACATATGGAAAAAGTCGAAATGAATAGGTTTCATAATTTGTGCGTAACCTTGTTTAACGATTGCGATCCATTTCAGAAATAAAACTTCTAAACAACACTTATTTGGACTAGCCGTAGCTCATATCCACGAGGAAAGGTTTTTGTCAAGAGTAGACATTTTATTGATCATTCAAAAAACTGTGTTGGAGTCATAGCTTTAGAAAATGTGATACTAGATTTGCATTTTAGGACAATTTTTACTTTCAAACCTATAATTTTATTTCCTAATTAAAGGAATACGACTTGTTGACTCTTATTGGCTACCTAAAATAATATTTGCTCATTGAAGAGTCTTTAAGTTCTGATAAAAAATTTAACTAGAAGGGTTAGTATGTATCCATGTTTAATGTTTTAATTTAAAATTCAACCACAAACACTTAGAAATGTATTATACTAATTTTCAGAATATAGAATATGTTACTGGTTTCGTATTAGAATGTAGACGAATTAAAGAATAAAAACACATAAATACTACAAACTGAAGCCCACTTTCAAAATAGTAATTAATAAAACAAAACATTGGTAATGAAATTAAGTTAAACAGACCAATAATCTGTACCACTTAATTAGGCGTTGATTTAGTCGCCCCACTTTGTAGATATAGATATTATACAGATGACCGTACCTGGATATATTTCAAGCTGAGCCTTTCATAATAAATACATTGAGTTAAGTAAAATGTGGATTAAATATAGTAACTCAACTATTGACTACTTTGTAAATAGTGTTTGTTGAAAAGATTTTATTGTTTGTCGCACCAATAACAAATTAAAGTAAGCGGTCGTGGATTTTAATTTTGTTTCATTAGTGCCACCACGATTGCAATACTATTGTTTTGGTTTCGTAGCTTGTTTTGAGTTGATATTGTTTACAGATATGTTTTGTGGTAAATTTGTGCATTAGTTTAGATTATTCAGCTCCAGGCTTAAATAAAATCTCAACAACAGGGGCAACACTTTTACTAGAAATCCGTCTTTCCACAAAGGTCCATATACAAAATAATTGTCTTCCAAAGACTAAAATGACACAACTTATAAGATGAAGCTAAATTTGCCATGACGGTCGCTTGTGTCTCTTGAATATAAAGTAACCAATTCCAGAGTTTCTACTATTGTAACGATGATGTTCCTTTATAATTCCGACTGAACACTAACCGCTTAAACGCTGACGTAACAGCATACAATATGATGGCTTACATATTGACGATCTTGTCAATATGATGAAAATTTTCCTAATTAAAACCACAGATAGTTTTGTTGATTGCTAAATTCTTAATACTAGGTATAGAGCAATATAGATTCAAATAGATAAGACGTAATGCACATTAGTATTTTATGTTTTATGGATGACGTATTATTGCGTTTTGAGTACTTACAATGTCTTTCTCTGGCGTCTTGTTCGATTTGAGTTGACACTATGTAATACTTGATACCGAAATGTTCAATGTGTTAAAAATATACTTGATTTAAGTATATTATTTTTAAAATCTGCTAGCATGAGACTTTGGGAAGGATGATCACAGTTACCTAACCTAACAACTCTCTAACCTGGTCATATTAACGTGTTTAGTTGTTCCATCTCTCTGAAGGAAAAACGCTAGAAAACGTTGCTAAGAGTAACAATATCGCTATGGAAGTAGCTAAGTAATTTCTTACTAGCTGTAGCGTATTTCTTATTGCAGTCGTACTTCGTACTGTGGTCAAAAACATGAGTACAGCAGCTTCAGGTATTTTAATAAACGTACTGGGGCGCGTTACATAAAGGAATAAGGAAAACATTTTACCTAGTAGTAAATATTTTACAGCAAATAAAGTTTTATAGAGAATCGTAGCAAGGTTAGGTTTAACATAGGAAATTCAATCAAAACATTAATAAGGGAGAATTTTATAATGATCATATTGAAGTTGCGTATACCTCATAAAGAGTTCATGCGGACGAAAAAAAAGTACATATGTTGTAGAAGATTTTTTCAGCACCTTTTTTTAAATAATAAAGTATACCTAACCCTGTAACAAAATAGTATATTGAAAAAAGTTTTTATTTTAATGGAAACTTTAGTAAAAAAACATTTCCTGAAAATAGTCCTATATAAAAATAATTATTTTTTCCATTAATAAAATCCATTTACCTAAATTTATGTTAATTAATTGTTTGTTTTATTATTACTTTGTGTTTTAAATAAAATTTTACAAGTACATTCCTGTTTAGAAATCAGTACACACATTGATTCTGTTGGAATTAGAGATGTATGCATTGTTTGGCTAGCTGGTTACCTTTACTGTAATTTTGTCGATAAGGAATTTAATCAGCGAAGTCCACCTCTCGAAAGCGGTATCGAATAACAGATGGTTTGATTGTTAATTAACTATTCACTTCCACCTCTCGTCACTTCCGATTCAATGTATTATTGCCACAGCTTCAATATACTGTACAATCATCGATGGTTTGCAGGAAACGGTTCTCTGAAAATGATTTCCCCTTTCGCTTGTAATAAACGGCATTTATTGAAACACAGTCATTATTACGTTCGTATAATATTGCTTTCTACTCTTACATTCATTTACGAGTAGTACAATATTATTGTTTGTCTGTTTAGAATATTTAGGAATCATTGTGGGAGAAAACATGTGTAGGTAAATTAAGAGTAAATAGAGATATACCTTCAGGTTATCTGGTTATGCAAACTGGTTATGCAGGCGTAAAAATACGGCATTGATAGACGAAAAAAAGATGAAGTTATGGAAAACATTTCAAATTGGTTAACTAAATACCAATTAATCGTCCTTTGACAATATAAATCATGTTGAATATAAATAAACACATATAAACAAACCATAATAAATAACATAAGCAGTGATATAATGTCCATAGCTATTGATATATAACTAATCAACTTCGTTTATTAAAACTAAATTAGGTGTCAGAGTTAGTTTTTCAGTCGTCAGTGTTACCCCAATGAGTTGTGCTCGTTCGTAAAACCAAGGGGTTTGACATTTACACCCTAGCGGCAAATGTTTTAAAAAATTGAACTAACTATATGTCCCGGAATTTTTCTTCGCAGTAAATTTTGCTTTAGCTTAGAAGTTATGATTTACGGAGAAAGTTGAACAAAACACATAACTCCAGAAATATACTTCCGAATTTGAACAAAATACAGCTGCTCCTATAGGCAAATAATAACTAACGTGATTTGATAAATTTTGGTATAATTCTTAATGAATTATGATATTAAATATTGCAGTAGTTTTGTTACACAATTTGTTATTTGACCTGCAACATCAACTTTACGTCAGTTTAATTGAACATTAGAATGGTGCGTTCAATAAATAATTTAAACAACAAATAGTAATTTAAAGAAATCGAAATTTTACTTCACAAAAAAAGAAATATGCAATTCAAAACAAAATTACATTTGCAATGTTATGCTACTTTATGGTTTTACATTGCTTTATATACTTAATTCATAAAAACTTATATGGTTTAAAAAAATCTATATCATGGCATATGACATCCATTTGATATTACTTTACGTTATTTAAAATACATTTCAATTTGTCTATTTGACATTAAAAATTTTGTTATTACATTACACAAATGAATTTACACTTCCCATATTAAAAAAAAAAACAAAATAGCATTATTATGCCGTGGCCGGTTAAAGTTTAAAAGTTAATTTTTTCCGTTTTTATCATTTTATGTCTTAAAATTATGACTTAGTTGTGTTGTAACAAAAGGTGTAGAAAAACATAGTTCCGAATCAGATTTCGCCATTCTGCATGTTGTATTGGCATTGCTCGTTTGGAATCTCGCCCGGTGTTGTATCTTAAATTTTAAATTAACTTTTACATATTTCACATTTTAAAATGAAAGCGTCCCTTGCTCTTCGGGTGTTTATACGTCTGTCTTGCTTCACATTTCGCCAAGGAGGAGAACAGCTTTAGTAGTGCACAGAAGTATTTTAACTTCCGAGCACCTAGCAAAATCAGGTTTTTAAATATGGATATCCGTCTCAGCCGGGACCTGTTTTTCATAATTTACAATTGTTAAATTTTATTTTACATTTTAAAATTAATATAGTTTTCTGAAACAGTTTTAATATGTAACATTACGTAAAAATAATGTTACAAATATATAACCTATGTTAATTGTATAAGTGTAAAATAGTAGCAGAGGTTGAAGATGGAAACCAAATACAGAAATGAAAATTATGCATAAGAAACGAAAATGAAGATATCAACGAAGAGGAAGTTGTTGAAATATTTACTGTAGTTTAAACAAAATAAAAAGTACGAAATTTGGAGTTCGGAAGGGTGGAAGCACAGCTTCCATATTCGGATAAAAAAAAAAAAAAATACGGACTAAGAGTGTTGCGCTATAGAGAGTGACGTAGTGACAAAAGGATAAATAAAGCAAGATAATATATTGAAAATGGTTTTATTATTTAACCAAAGAACTGTTAAGATCTAATTGGTTGAAAGTTTTAAATATCCCACAGTGCTTTCCATTCTAGCTGTAAAAATATCATTTGTTATTACTGTTTTTTTTATTGCTAAGCCCAAATAACAGGAAGATGTAAGCGATGGTAGGAAAATTAAATGGCCAATGAAATAAATACGACGCTGATTCATTATTGAAAATTGAAAAGAAATTGGTTCAGCATTTGCTTTGGTGGGTCTATAAAGAGTGCTAAAAAGAATACTAAATAGTATAAAGAATAATAAAAGACAAACTTGTCCACACTATTTCTTTAAACCGACGCATTCACAGTAACAACTGAACATGTATTTAAGAAATAAAACAAAAAATGTAGCATTATCTAAAATTAACGGTATTGCGAGAATTTGTATTTAACTCTTACCTGCTTATATGTTTTGTGTCTAGCAGAATAAAACGATCAAAGAATTAAGAGACATAACATTCAGAGACAGTTAAATATCAGTTTATAATTGCGGGGCTTTTTGTACAAGTATAGTAAATAACAGAGATATCTAATTCCTTCGTTATAATTGGTTACCAATCGTCTTTCAGCCACCACTACTATTTGTAATTATGATTTACAATACAAAAATTTAAACGGTTTGAAATCAATCTATAACCTAAATAAATTTTTGGTCAGACGGCCAAGGGATTCCCACGTTACGATTACCACCTCATTTTATCTCAGACCAGAAGTATTCGTACTTCAGTTACACATATAAAGTACTGCAATTAACCTCAAATATATATATATATATATATATATATATATATATTCTATATTATGCCTTATAGTGGTGAAAATTAGTTATATTATCCAGTTTAATAATTTCGTTTTTCAACTTGAACAGATTTTCCGCTAGACTTTCGAGTATTACCACACCAGGAGGGCTCTCAGATTGTTACGAGACTCGTTCATATAGCACAAATAATAGAGATACACTTGAGATCTACATTGTCAAAATTGGCAAATAGTAAAACATTAACTAGCTTATTGAGAAGACAGTAAGTTCAAAATATATGAATAGTGTAAATTATTTCAATGCAGTAGCTATTGAACTTATTCTATATATATATTAACTGAAAAAAATGTATGCGAATTTAAATTCGATAAAAAATATTTGTATATCCAATTAATAAAAGAAAGATTGTAGATTTTAGATAGCAGATAGCCTTCTGAACAACAGATACAATAGTAAAAATATAACAAAATTTCTAAATTGTATTTAATTATAATAAAAAATATTGTTACCTAACCGAAACACGGAGTGGTTTACGGAATGGATAAACCACTAGCAGAATAATAAGATAGTGCCCTATATTAGGAAATATATTAAAATCTGTTCAAAAAATATTACAGTATATTTTATTTACGATGTATAAACGTTTCGTTAGTTATATTTAAAGTATCATGAGAGAGAGAAAGGGGTTGGGGGAATTTGTTTGATATTTCAGTAGAAAAACATAATAATCTTTAACACTAAGTGGAAAAAAAGACTTTCCAAAATGAGAAAAATTAAAGAGATTAAAATTTCATGTCTTGGAGATTATCAGAATACTTAATTATTAACATTGTTATATCTAACTTCACCATAAAAGATATACTAGAAGTTTTCAAGTATTATTTTTAACAGAATATAAAACATAGTACTGTAAAACAAGTTTAAAAAAAAACTGGGAATTAATGTAAAATATAGGTAAATATAAATGAACGAATGAAAAGATAAAAAAACAAAAAGAAAAACATTTACAATCCAAATTTCTAATTCTTTCAATGAAACATATAGATTCCAAAGTTCACATCAGATCATATAAATATGAGCAATAACTAAAACACTTCCAACAACCTCTTAGAAGAAAGACATACAAAAAATTTCATAAAAATACCAATGAAAACGAAATTCCACAAAAATAAAGACAAGCCTTCAATGAAGACAACCAAGACAAATTACAAATTAAGACACTCAAAATTCATCTACCAGAATAAATATAAAGCATCCCATAATTATTAGTTTATATTTAAAAATAACACAGACCTAAAATCTTTTAAAATATATGTATATTTAAAACGTAGGTGGAGCTAGTGAGAGGGCGGGACTAAAACCGTCAAATAGGGACACAGTTTGTGACCATAAAGCAGGCTACATGACATGAACTAAATGATAGTGCTTATACAAATTGCGTTAAAATAATGAAAAAAAAATATATCAATCGCAGAAACTAATAATATTTTACAGATTTATGTAGGCGAACAGAGATGTAGATTATAGGATTATTTTTCCAATTTATTTTTACATTCGAGAGTAGTTGGTAGATAGATACTTGTCTGGGATATTTTGATGACACATAATAAATTTCAGGTCCATATCAGATCAGATGTAATGCATGACCTATCCAAATTTACATTTTTAACCAAGCAAAATTTTTCATTTGGCTTTTTACTCTAAAACATAAGTTTTTTTCAATTACTTTAGACGATTACTATGTTTTAACCTTATTGAAATGGCGTGTCCTGGTTAAACACGTCAGTTAGATGCATCCTAAATTACAATGATATTAGTTATGATAAACAAACTGAGTAATTTGTAACTGTAGAATACAGTTGTTGGCAGATAGCGCTGCCGTCGCGTGGATCAATATGCAGCATCACACCCGCTCTCTGTCTGTCACCCCAGGCACTAACAGAGAGTAAACACCTTAGCGAAGAGTTGAGAGATTCCATTGTTTGCACAAAATTGTTGGCCTTTCAAAGCAAAAACGTCTTAATGTCTACCGTCGTTAAAAGCTTCCGAAATCCAATTAGTAAATTACAGTTTTGAGTCGCGTTTTGTAAGGCTTGACACGACGTATGCTGGTGTTTAATTGCTTTGTGACTGCAGGCATATGTTGTTTCATCTTTTAAAATACATTTCTTTTAAATTCATAACGTATCATTCAATTGTAACAGCAAAAAAGTCGCAACTAAGTATTAAAGTATTACACTTTTTGGAAGACATAATGAGATACCAGATATTTCTGTCGCACAATTTATACAAATATTTATACAAATATTTTTCAGATGTATAAGGAACCTATTAAATTATAACTATATATATATATATATATATATATATATATAATTAATAAATTGAAAATGTTTCAAAAACAAGAATACTTTTAATGCATATATTTATTCGGAATAAATATATGCATTAAAAGTATTCTTGTTTTTGAACATTTTAAATTTATTAACTATATTACAAGAACACATATCACCATATTTAATATATATATATATATATATATATATATATATATATATATATATATATATATATTATTAATAAATTTAAAATATTTCATAAACAAAAATACTTTTAATGAATATATTTATTTAAAGCTTTTCGCCGATAAAATAGAAGCTATATCGGCGAAAAGCTTTGAATAAATATATTCATTAGAAGTATTCATTTTTTAAAAATATTTCTAATTTATTATCTATATTACAATAAAACATATCACCATATTTAATATTTATGTAATATATTTAATATATATATATATACATATATATATATATATATATATATATATATATATATATATATATATATATATATATACATATAATCAATATTAAATCATTTTTAAAAAATAATAAAATAATAGACTAAAAACAAAATAAAACAAAACGTGGCTGCTGCTTTTTCTAACGTTTAGCAAATTTAATTTGTTATATTATATATATTTTTATAACTGTTTCTTAATGTTTGTTTGTTGAAGGTAATTATCCATTTTTCTATAGCCTATAATAATTTGTAAAAAATAATAAAATTGAACCCATTCTCTAGTTTTTTTTTTCACGGGAAACAGTAAAAAACAAGTATGCTAATTAATAATGTCAATACGACTGTCAATGGAAAATCACTCAATGTAACACCATGGAGTTAAAAAAGTGCTTCTTACGAGTTATGAGTGTCATTAGACGACGTTCATGTTTTACAAAGCAGAGACTCTTGTCGAACGTAAACCTATCACGTCTCCATTGGAGCTTTGACTACGTTTCTACTCAAGAAACAAAAATATTATAAACACGTGCGTTATTTTCTATATTTTCAATTATTTTGCTGACCGCCCTCTCATTGCAAGTAATATTGGTTTAGTCATAAACGGTTTAGAAAATTAAATATTTAATAACATCTTAGGCTAAGCCTTTTTTACTTATCGTGGGTTAATATTGAATTAAGAATATTAGTCTTAGTACTAGTATTATAAAGTTTTGTTCTCGTTGTAATATATTTTTAGTTTTGTCTAACGCGTTTGGTGACCTTATTTTCTGAAGACTTCCAGTCTGAAACACTGTATAATTCTATATTTTCTACCGACCTTTCACAACTGCTCGCGTAATATATGTGTCAGCCAGGAATGTAAGAAGCAGTTATGTACAATGGTATTAAAAGGAAGTTATTTGTACATCTATATGTATGTGATTAGTAGTATGAAGAAAACTAAGAACCTGGAATCTCGTGTCTAGCTTTTTGTTAACAATAAAATAAATATAGTAACTTCCCAGCGTCAAATGGAAAATGATCTTGCCTTAGAAGGGTCGTTTGTTTCAGAATACGTTGAAATATGTATGCCTAATAAACTCATTTTATTATATAGTTTTCATATTGGAGGTATTTAAAACTATAGTATTGATTATAATTAGTTCATAGATACGTTAGCACTTCCCATATAGTGCATACAAGGGTGTTCTACGTAAACCCATGTATAGTAGATCTTCAATGTCTATATATAGAAACTAATCAAAAGGGGGGGGGCTAACTTACGGATAACAAGAATATTTGCCTTGCAGAATGAATCATACAAGAATGTTGTGTAGCGAAATTAACATTTTTGTAACGGAGGGATCGGTAACTAGATAAAGTAAATGAAGAATATGAAAATAGTTAGAATGGAAATAATTTAAAAGGAAAGCGCTCCAGTTTCTTGTATTTCAAAACAAAGATATTTGTAATGGACCTCAAATGTTTTAAACACTAATACAGGTAAATATACATTAGATGGGAGTTTAAGGTTGAGCAAGAATTAGGTACCAAAAGAGCCGCAAGTCCTACATAACTCGACAAAGTGATAAGCCCCGACTAAAATAATTTGAAAACAACAAACATTCGCTGCGATAAATGGGGCTTTAAAGATGGCGGTTGTCGCGACGATAGAATTTGTCACCGCGCCAAAATCCAATCACAGATCGGACAGGCGGGGATTTATTTCAATCACGGTTTGCAGATAAAACAAAATAAAACTTTTCATTACAAAATTGCTTTCTCTAATAAAACGAAGGTAAAATTTCAACAGACAACGAAATTGTATTAATTGTTTTGTTTTCAATGTGACCAGCTAAAGAGTTTTTTAACATTGTATTCATTACTATGTAATAAACTGACATAAATAAGGGCAAACTCGTTGTTTCAGAGGTTTTTCAATTAAATTGGTATTTTACTATCGATGCGTGATAAATTACACCTCGTTTAACAGGAAAAAATAAACATAACAATTATCTCTCTTTATTCGGCGGAAATTTATTAGAGCATTTACCCGCTCCATATCTTACTAATACGTTATATTATACATTATACTTATCGGGGTATAAAAGGATAACTCTTGTAATACAGACTTAAATAAATTATTTCTGTGAAATATGTAAATTGAAAGTAAATATTGTTTTGTTGCTTTACAATATTAAATTGTTGTTACAAGTAAGTAATCACTGTAGAGCTATTGGTATATGAGGCATAGAATAATGTGTCTTATAGTTTCTTCGTTCCCTATTACCTGATATTGTCTCAAATAATAAATTTAATAAGACAAAATCTTAAGAGTTTTATTTCTTATACCTCCTTAAAAATAATAATATCAGAAAACGCAAAGCGATATTTGTCACTTGTTATGCTTCGAGAAAAAACAAGCCTATATAGAGTGTTGAAACGTGCTATTTAAATTGGGATAAATTTCCGATTATCACATAATTTTTTTAAAGCTACATTTTCTAAAAATTCATTTTATTTATAACACTTACAGAAAGAATACATATCTCAGATTACGCTTGTTTATTGTTAATTGCCTTTTTGGAATTAGTAGGCACGAGTATGGAAATATATATATATATATATACATAAATTTATAAATTGATGTATGTAGCATCTCATAAAGGGAAAACTAATTTAATGAAGCAATGTGCATATGTATATATAAATTATATCGGCCTACATAAAGAGATTATACAATTTTATAAACATGTTTTTGTACTCTTAAAAATAGAAATTGAATAGTATCCTTTCCCACCTTATACCCACATGTAATGAAAATAATATTCAAATTTACAGTTTTTATCCCTTAATAAATCTCTAATTTTTACAGCATGACCCAAAGTCGCAACATGAATGTGGTAGGGCACGATGTTATATGGACATAAAGGAATGGAGGACAATTAACTGGAAATTGTCCGTTGTTAAAAAACGTTTTCGAGTAATCTTCTCATGCAACAGATAACTAGCAAATTAGAAGGAGTGATATTGTATTGATTAGCACAAAATTTCTCGGCGTCGTTGCCAGTCGATTCCTTAACTTTGTCAGTATATTTCACCGTTAATATATATATGAAGTTAAAATATTACTATTGTAAGTAATTTTATCCACCATTAAATACAATGATTTTACCTTGTGTGATGAGGCACCTTTCGGTCACTTGACCATTGTCGAATCACTGATTACCTTTTCTCAATTTTTCTGGTGTGGATGTTCGGTCCGTCCTGTTTGTAATTGTTGACGTCATACAAGTTTCCTTTTGAGTTGTGAATAATGTTTTTGAATAGTATGTCTTCTGTATATGTTGTTTGTAGATTCATAAAATTGTTGTGTATGTTTGTATAAATGTGGTATTTTTGTGTTCCGGTTGTAGTGTTGTGTTGAGGTTAGGTTTTTTAAAGAATTTATTGTATACATTTTTTATAAGGTGTTTGTTGTATCTTTTTTCTGTTGCTATTTTCGTAATGTTATCTAATTCTTCATTTAATTTTTGTTTGTTATCTTGCGTATTTTATACGTTATTTAATATATTGTGTATTTTATTGCTTTATTTACCATGTTTCTGTAAGTGGTAATTTTGTGTGTCCAGGGGTGGTTAGATTTTTAGTGTATTGTGGTGTTGTTGGAAGTAGGTTTTTTGTGTACTGTAGTTTCTATTTTATTGTTATTTATATTTAAAGTGATGTCAAGATAGTTAATTGTTCTGTTTGTTTCTGTTTCGACAGTGAATTTTATGTTTTCGTTGTATATATTTAGTTTGTCTAGTATTATGAAGAGTTCGTTGTGAATGGTGGGTTAATATAGGCTAATACAAGTATATCGTCTACGTATCTTGTCCATAGTAAAATATTATGTGTGTTTAGTATAGGTTATTATTTGTTCAAAGTGTTGTAGATATATTTCTGACATGACTGATGATATGGGTGATCCCATGGGGAGTCCATTTGTTCGTTTGTAGTATTTATTGTTAAATTGGGCTGAAAATGTTTAAAACAGAATCCTTTAAAAATAGTAAATTGACAACCGTTACGTTTGTTTTTCAGTCGGATTTTTCTTTCCATAAAGTTAAAGAGACTTTTCAGTGATATGGATTTATCACACATTATTGTGATTTAACAACAGCTTTCATGACACAATTTCATAATGCATTTAACTTATAATAAGTGAAAAATATCTGATATATTAATAAATATTTCTGAATATTTCAAAATTTAAACGAAATATATCATATTTGTTTACAAAATTTGTTTAAATTCTGTTTATTAATTATTCCTACTAATTCATAATGAAAGAGACTTTTGTGTTAAGATTGTATTTGCTGCGTGAAGATTGTATTTGAGTCATTATTTACCGTTGTGGTTTATTTGTCATGTTAACGATTGACAAGTATTTAACCGTAATTGGAATTACTTTTATATTTGAAATCAGGTTGTATCTTTACGATAATATCTATTAGGAATGTACAGACATCTCATCTGATAATGTAGTCTCGCTACAGAAAGATCCTGTAAACTTGCTTGTTTTTATTAGTTTTTATTTAATAAAAATATATTGCTTGTCTAATATATTCATTACAAAGTTAATTCAGTTTTACTTAGGACATTTTCTTTATACTTAACCTTATGTGTTAAAATATCACCTATGATTCAAATGGTATTGCATAGCATGGATTTTATGATGATCATAGAATAGAAAAGAACTATTTACTTAGGCCAAATCTCAGGCAATTCACAAGATGTTGTAAAATGTTACTACGTTCTTAGAAACACCTGCGGCCGCTCCATTCTCTAATGCTAATAGAGTAATGAAGCAGATTTAATTCAGTTGATTCTACATAATAAAATAATATCAAATTTAGTGTATATTGTATATATATTCTGAGAAATACAGTGGTCTAATCAGTGCCTATTTTAAGTACAACAATAGGTAGAAATTAATACAGCGTTTTTCTTCTTCTTTCGTATAATGTGCAAGAAACATGAATGGGATTAGATAGAAACGTTAACATTAACCCTATTGTTATACCGGGTTTTAACTTTTGCACAAGAATACTGAAGATTATTTTTAATTTGTTTGTAATAATAACAGTAAAAAGGATATATTCACTTTAGAACTGTTTAATTACAGTTTGTTTTTTCCTATGACAGTTTGGTTTTTTATCGGTCAAACAACTTTGTTGCAATAGTTCACATTTATTAACATTTGCAGTATTACAGCTGCGCCTGTACTCTAGCTAAATAGTAGGAATACAAAACGACGTCAGGTAACGTTTTAATTCGGAGCTGTGCCGGGGATGTCAGGCGGCGAACGTGCCCTCTTCTAATTGAAAGGAAGACGCCTGTCTTATCTCCATCACGTCTTAATTTACCGCCCTCATTGAGCCGGGCTGCTAGTCAACTTCCCTAACTTTTTCTTCTCTCATTTTCGTAAAGTTAAGATAAGAAGCAACTTTCTAGAATATTATCGCGGGCTTTATACCTTCACGGTATCGTTCTTCGGAGCCAAGTCGTTTAAGATACTGTCTGTTATTTTAAATTATGAATAGCTTTATTGCATAATGGCGTAGTAATATATACACACTTCTTCACAAGATGGCCTTTTGTATCTACAATGATAGATAGTATGCCTACTTACGGATTACAGTCATATTCGTTTACGTCATTCATTTTCTAATTGCAACATTAGGATAATGGTTTAGGCTTACTTCAATCATAGCTGTGATCCAATATCTATACCGTATACGTATTCTGGTAAGAGGCGACTTTTTATTACTACCGAGGTATATAGTAGGTATATATGTCTATCTCGGAAAAATCAATCCTGCACACATAAAACAAACTTAAACTTTGATTTAGTACAAATCAACTATTAATAATGTAGTTCTCAAATAAAATGTTTTTTATTCTACTTTCGTGTAGCGTTTACCTCTATTATCATTGTTAGTTGTCGTGGCTTACTAATGTTTCAAGTTCATAAGAAAAAAGTAATATTACAATATAAATTTTAAGCGAATTTTTACTGGTGAACAAAATTTTATTTTAGTTCATTTTTAATTTATATTTACATTTACTATAAATTTTACATTTACTCTTCCTAATCTCTACCCCATTAGAGTGGTTTAGGCTTATTTTAAATCTAGCTATAGGGGTTTAATCCACTCTCCGTACCATGTCCATATGCCTTAAATGTTTTTATTTTCATAACTACCCAGATAAAAAGTTTATATCTGCATCTAAATTACAATATTCTGAATTCGCAGACATTTTTTCCCCAAGCACCATAACAAAAACTGTTTAAATATAAATCTTAACTGTAGTTCACTGCACACACTACATTATTATCCCTACACAAGGTTGTCATTTATTACTAATAATTATATGTGTACCTCCGAATTGAGAGTTTTTTCACTTAACTATATTTCTTTCTAATCATCTGAGTCAGGTGAGTGTTGATATCTTTAAGTAAAATTAAATTAGCCGTTAGTCACTAGCGCTACCATTTTTGTACTCCACAAAGTTACTCCCTATTATTTTAATAATTTAAACTCTTTGGAATGCGCCTACTACAAAAATCTTCGGATTTGTAAACAACATTTAAAAATCAAATGTTGTTTTTTATAAAAAACTTCATTACACTTATGATTGACTCTCCTTCTCTTCTAAGTATACACAAGGATTTACTGATAATTTTTCATTGATTTAGCAATGCACTTTACTTTGAAACTAATCCGCTGGTCCCTATTTATATATAGTACAATATTAAAAAAATAAAATATATTTGTATTTAATAATGTGTAAATTAAAATTATTCGGTTTAAGTTAGAAATTATTGATATCTTTGGTTTACTAGTTAGCTGATACTGTAGCAGTGTCGATATGGAATTTAATCACCTCTCGAATAACAGACTGATTGTTAATTAACTATACACTTCCATCTCTCGTCACTTCCGTCTCAATTGTATAATTACGATTTTCAATGAACAGCCATGAAATGTTAGTAGTGAACCCTATATCTGTTGTCGCCTAAAGGTTTGTAATGCAATTTTTGTATTTTTCATTGTTTTGGATTTTTCCCTTTTCAAAATTATTGAATTTGTTTCTCTTCTACTTTTATAATATTACAAATATGATGGCATAATAAAATGTTCTCTGCGTATTTAAATATTATTTTTCATGTTTTATAATTTATTTCGTTTTTTGAGATTTTTAAGACTTAAACACTAAATAAAACTTTATTTAATCAATCACCCATTTTGGCATAATTTCCGTCCCAAGTATTTTGTTAAAGACAAGCAGTTGATGACCTTTTACTACTTTAAAATTTTTCTTCAGTTGACGAGTTTCGAGTATCACCTGTCAAAATTAATTTTGTATTCCACAAAAGAAAATGTTATTATTTAGTTAAACATCTTGCCCTAACTAATAAAATTAAATAAAATTAGATGTGTATAAATACCTTTTAATGTTTTATACTTCCTTGGCTTATTGTGTCAATTGACTGCAGGTCAGTCTAAAGAAGGAGAGGGTTTTAAAGTCCCCAAGGTGATGCAGCATCTGTCACGTGACATTGGTCATAGGTAAGAATATAGGGAACAGGGGTGTGTTATTGGGATGAGATTCCGGAAGGACATTTTCTGGAGGAAGGCTATTCGTTGTTATATAAAATGAAGGAGAATATAAAGTCAAACTATCAATGCTAGAATCTACTTTTAAAACAAAATTAAAATAAATACAATAGTAGCAGAGTGATACAATGTTATCTGGATCCTGTGTAGATAAATCGAGTCTAGATTTCAGAGCTGGCCGTAGTACGCTGCGACCCAGTTCCCTTGCCTACTATTAGTGAGGGACGACTGTACTTTGTAATGGAAAGTCAACATTTGTGTTGTCCGTTCTGCGCCTATTTTCCCACACAAGTTTTTTAATTGTAGGTTTGTTTGTTGTAATTCCTCTGACAATTCCCTGCAGTGTAACTTTCCATAACAATGATGGGCAATGCTTTCAGGTACTCCTCCCCCCTTTACGTTTGATTATTAGTTACAGGGTTTTTTTTTAATAAGCTAAACCATTCTACATTACCAAAAATAGTACGCCTAGAAATTTCCTTTTATTCCTAATTTGTTTGTCACCTGCAATATACACCTCAACTTCTCGTCAGCAGTAAGTTCAGTTAGCTTAATTTTTTGCTATAACTTTATCTAACAATAATTTCGGTTATGTATTTCCCGTTCCTAAGTACCGGATTTTAGCAAACAAATTAATAAACCGGGTGATGACACAAGGGAAAGATATCACGAAAACGAAAAAGTTATAAAAACTTCTGCTTACGCCACAGAAAAAAAAAGTGTTAGAAAGTAGAAATACCTCCCTCTCCTCCACGACACACGTAAATCGTTACTAATTCCACGTTTTGCTATATTTTTTCAACGTAACTCGCAACTTTGACACTTCAATTTCACACTTCTTCAAACGGAAGTTTCATTGTTTTTAGACTATACTTAGAAATAAAGTGTGTGTAAATGTTAAAAAAAAAAAATTCTTTTTCTTGTACATGGAATAGTGTCTAGAAGTCGTTTCGTTATTTAGAGTAATTTTACTACTTACTATCGCAAAAAAAAATCTATTTGGGATTTTCAAACTTCCGAAAGTTAATGTGCCGGGTGAAACATGGTGCTCATAGTACCTTAATAAAGTTGATCTTGTCTTAAAATTTTATAATTTTTTAATTCAGCCGCTAATGTAGTTACGTGTTGATTCATTTTCCGAGTTACTACGCAAAAAAATAAAGCCAAAAGGATTGAATCAGTATCGTTTCACATGAGGCGTGGAGGGGATAGTGATATTACTATGTCCCAACATATATATTATTGCGGAGGTAGTTTAAATGTTTATAATTTTATTCGTATTTCTGAGAACATTTTGCATCACCCGGTATAATTTGTTTTGCTACGATTGATTAAGGGAAGGGTGAAATAAATACTAAATTTCGAAATATTCTTTATATTTCCTACTTTTACATTTTTGATGTTCTTATACGGATCGTTTTGAAACACTATTTGATACGATTTTGCCAATCTGTTTCAAGTCGTTTATACTCTTTATTATTTATTGTTATTTTATTTTACAGAAATAATCGCCATCCTTAGTTAGTCTCACTGTACAAATCTACTATTAATAATGTAGTTCTCAAATAAAATGTTTATTCATCATACTTTCGTGTAGCATTTACCTCTATTATCATTGTTCGTTTCCGTGGCTTACTAATGTTTCAAGTTCATAATAAAAAAGTAAAAATACAATATAAATTTTAAGGCAATTTTTACTGGTCATCAAATTCAATTTTATTTGAGTTCATTTTTATTTTATATTTACATTTACTATAAATATGTCAGAATCACAATATTAAGATGCAAAATAGAAAGCAAATTTCCTTGATATTTTACTTTCTCCTCTTTGGTTTTGCACACATCTTATGGTTTTGTACTAATTTTTTGTTTGTCACTATTCATTCTCTTTTTTATTGCGTTTCTAATTTTTAAAATTGTTGGTGGTCTATAATTTCTCAATCCGACCATCTCTTGTAATGCTTCATTATTTTAAGAAACCTTTGTAATTTCAGATTTTTACACCCATGCAAAAGCTAACCCAAAGCCAGGGATTACAGGCATAGAGCTATTTAGTTCAAATCTGACAGAGACTAAATTCAAACCTTTTTAAAAATGTAAATAATGAGTTAGTATATCAAAAAAACTTTGTTGCTGTCAAATAGCGATTTGTGACATAATTGGGATAATATAGTTTCGCAAACATTTCCAAAGTTCTGTCACAGAGTGTGTTTATGGCTATTTTGCGATTTGTGCATTTACTCTTCTCAGGGCTTGTGAACGCTGATACGATTCTTTTTCTTAGTGAGCTTCGCGTTTGTCTTTGAATACATTTTCTACAGCTAGTGCGTGTCTTCGACGAAGATCTTGTAATCGTGTTTCACGTTTCTCTTGCGTCTCATTTTCTATTATTAATGCTAGTGTACGTCGTAGATGTAGTAATCGCAATTCGAGTTGTTCTTGGGCTTCATTTTTTAATAATAGTACATATCTTTGACGATCAGCTAATATTTAGTTTTGCGCTGTACTTGAGAAGCATCCAGTTATCTTTTATTTCGTTTGTCTATACCTTGGCGCTTAGCCTCTTCTTATCATTTTCAAACCGTTCCTGGAGCTTTATACATTCTTTTTCTAATCTACGGTTGTGTGTTGTCGTAGTTTCATTTGGCATTGTTTATTTTGTCCCATCTGTTGGTCTATTTTATTCCATTCATATGTAACCACGGAGTACTATTATTGATTTTTCGTGGTAGCCATTGCAACAGTTTGAAGTTGTACAATGAAGGTTTCAACGTCAACCAGGTAGGGAACTTAATACATATTTAAAAAAAATATATTAGCTATTAGAAATTTGGCGCAGTGCTAAAGTGCACTAAACTTTGAACACTAAGATTCACATTTCGAATCCAGCTAAACATCCAAACATTTATAATTTGGTCGAAAGTGACTTAAAATACAGAATCATAGATATTTACCCTATATGAAGAGGCATTTTGAAACAAAAATTTATGTTACAGTCTATAACGAAAAATTTAAAATTTAAAATATTTATATATATATATATATATATATATATATATATATATATATATATTTTTTTTTTTTTTTTTTGTTAAATATGGTGATATGTTTTCTTGTATTTTAGGTAATAAATTAAACATATTTCAAAAACAAGAATACTTTTAATGAATATATTTATTCAAAGCTAGTAAATTTTTACAGTTTTGTAAAAATATTGTATTAGATAATTATTTTCCTGCAGATGCTGGTACTATTTTACCGGCGAAAAGCTATGAATACATATATTCAATAAAAAAAATTCTTGTTTTTGAAATATTTTTAATTTATTAATTATATATATATATATATATATATATGTATATATATATATATATATATATATATATATACATATATATATATATATATATATATATATATATATATATATATATATATATATATATATATAATTAATAAATTTAAAATATTTCAAAAACAAGAATTTTTTTTATTGAATATATGTATTCATAGCTTTTCGCCGGTAAAATAGTACCAGCATCTGCAGGAAAATAATTATCTAATACAATATTTTTACAAAACTGTAAAAATTTACTAGCTTTGAATAAATATATTCATTAAAAGTATTCTTGTTTTTGAAATATGTTTAATTTATTACCTAAAATACAAGAAAACATATCACCATATTTAACAAACAAAAAAAAATATATATATATATGTTTATTAAATAACCGAGACATACACAAAACTATAATATCCAATGGAGGGAGGTTTCTTCATCAGAAAAGTTACTCTAACCATATTTACACTGATTCTCCCCCCTCTTTTCATTAGGTAAACATCTTTGCTTTTCTTTATTCCTACATGTTTTAATCTGTAAATCTTATTCCTTATTACGACATTGGATTATAGCGAAAAGACACGTTTCAGTGACCAAGTAAATGATTTTTTAGTTTTATCTGTCTAGTGTGGCCCTGCACATTTGAGGCATGTTTTCCCCATCGTTCTTAACTTATAGTGTCATTTTCATTTTCAAATCTACATTCGATTATAATTAGTTGTCCTTATATCCGTACACATTATTACGAATATGCGTCACCTTCTTAATGTGCTTGTTTTCCTTTAATTTCTCCCGCCTTTCTGACTTTCTGCTTTGTTAAACGATATTGATAATTCTTACTTCTTTTATAAATTTTTCGATTTAATTAGTACACAGTAAGAAACAATAAAATAAAGAGATTCTTATAAAAAAAAGATTTTTCGATGAATCGTAGAAATTCATCATAAAAAAATGTAAAATGCTAATAGCTGTAGTAAAATTGATAGCTTAAGTACAGATTTCAATAATTATAACTGATATCAGTTGACATTCTAAATGATTCAATTTAAATGGCGCCCTTGTATATTTCATAACCTTATCCAAGATAACTGTATATTAATTGAGTTTCATATAAAATAAAGCACTATGGTTCGAAATATTCACCATGTCTTTGCTGATCGGTATTTAACCATGAATAGAAATAGATTCTAAATTTACTGTAAATATTGTGCAAATAATAAAAGCGTAGCTTTTGTCTCAGTAAAATAATGTCACTAAATGTGTTTATTCTATAAAGTGACAATGCACATATTATTCACACATAGAAGGAATTTTGTTTCAGCGCAAAGTTTTGCTAACAAATATACCGTCTTGGATGGTGTCCAAACCTTGTGTCTCTTTTTATAGTTGCACATATTTTAGCTGTATTGATGACCGCCCGCTGTTCTTCGCAAATAGAGTTCATACAAAACAACCGGGAGTTGTTTCGACTGGAAAACCTCCAGACCTCCAATGTAATTCAGTAAAACGTGTTGTTTTAGTCGAGCGCCGGTTATCTTGTATTAATCATCACAAATATTTAACTTGATGTACGTATGTTTAATTTTATTCAATGTAGTAGTTTTAATTGTATTTTAATACTAATTCAGTCTAGCCATTTCAGACTCTATTTACTATCCAAATGTTCTCAAACAGCTATCATCTACATTGATGATAGATACGATGGTCGTACACCACTGACGAGTATAGTCTACTATTAATAAACTATTTTTTACTGTAAGTTTGAGTCCAAATTTGTAGTTTATAATTTAAATATTAAAAACTAAGTAGATTATATAGCTTAGTAAACCAGTCTATCTATCTAACAGATAAATAATTTAAATAATTATGGTAATAAGTAAATTTGGAAAAGGGAAACATACCTGTAATAAACGAAATTATAAATCAAAGTTTTCAAATACACATTCGGTAATAAAATTTTAAAATCACCGTCAATATTGTTATTTAAAACAAAAAATATATTAATATCCAGTTTGATTGTATGTATCTTTAATGCACTACAGTTAGAGGCTCAGAAACCTCTCCTTTCGTTATACCAGCTTTTTTGACCTAGATACGTCACGACAAGCACAAATAAGTACCGTAACATGAGTTATGGATTTAGCAATATTTTTTTCTTCTCCTATACTGAATTCAAATATAACGAAAAAAAAACACACACACACAGCTAAAATATGAGGGCTGGTAAAATATCTGACAAACATAAACCCTGAACAGAAAAACATTTACACAAATCATGTAAGTTTTATAGTTGTATATGAGTTTTGAAGGCAGTTGTATAGCAGTTACATATAACATACACTTTGATAAGTTTGTAAGCTCAGAACCGGTAAACTAGGTTATCTCCCATATTGCTTTACTCATTGTATTCAGGATCTACTGTTATAACACTCGATAGTGCATTGTAGTTTGATTTACTTTGTTCTGTTTCAATAATAGGTAGATATATGATAGCTTTCCGAAATCAACTGTTATTACGGATAGTATTCCTATAAATATACATAAAAATCTTCATAATTCATAATGATTTCAATTGAGAAAATGAAATAAAAAAATAATATACTGACTGTGTGGACACCACCCGCTTGAGGGTACTCGGGGTAATTCTATATAAATGTGGATCGTATTTGTTTGGAAGAACACAATCACGTTGTTTCAACGCCTCAAAAAGCAGGTATTTATTCAACTAAAACCTTATTTATTTTGCTAAACGTGTTTCTTACCTCGTTTGGCTCTCACGTTTGTACAACAAATGCGAATCCCCAAGTTATATTTGCTCTCTTTAATTTGTAAACTAGATTGCAATAAGGTTTTCGTAAATAATATTATATGAAACAATTTAGCCTAACATTTACCGTTTTAATAGCCTGTATTTCAGTGTTATATTTACCTTAAATTTTAAAATGTTAACTAGTACACGAACTATAGGGTTTTTTAACAGATTAGGTTTGTATTACAAGTTCACTGCTTATAGATTTCACCTGAATTTGTACAACTACATTTGCACTGCAACTAATAAATAAAGACTTTTACACTGTTTGCGTTTCTATTTATTCCTTTAAAACGTCTAAAAATGTTGTTTATTTTGTTACGTTTAAAATTATGTTTCTTTTGAGACCTATATCTTACTACACGTTGAAGTAATAGGTATAAACCTATATGCGTGTTTGTGACGTGATAAGCCTTAATAGTTTTCCGTCAGAGTCCCCTACAGTAATTGGAGGCATACTAATATTGTTATAAAATATTTATCTAGGAAAGAATCGTTTTCTTTCTAATACAACTTACTAAAGCCTAAGGGTAACATTAGGTTATGCATTATGAGACACACGGTCTCTTTTTGCTTGCGGCGATAAATAAGATATTATAAAAAGTATGCGGTTTAACCGACTAGACTACAATACCATGTTGTTGTATATCCTTGTATTGTAGTGGGATGATTTGTTAATGATGTTCAAGTGCTTAGTTTTTATATAGATACTTGGAGTTTTTAAAGTTGCGTTTTTCGTTCACTGTGGATTGAAAAAAAACTTTCGGGTGTTTTCTGAAAGTATATTATTTTCATTTAGTGCTCACTGCAACGCCAAGTAGCGTATATTTGTTTGCAATACCATTTAGGGCTGAAATAATATTTACGTGCATTGGCAAATAAAAACCTACGTTATCTTCTACTTAAATCATAGTACTTACCAGTTCCTAATGGATTGTTATAGAACAAGTATTGTATATAATTTATGAGTGAAATTTTAAAATTACCATTAAATTTACATTTAAACAAGTGCAAATGGAAAATTATATTTTCTCTGAGAGAAGACATTACTAGCATCTGTATCTAGAGAATAGATTAGGATCACTTTAAAATTAAAGTCAATAATTGTGAGAAATTTAGCTTTATTCTAGCAGTGCTTTATCTATATTCTGTAACAGATGTTCTGCTTGTTAAAAAGGATAGATTTAGATATATGAAAATTAAATCTCATACCTTTTCCTTCGACGTGATTACTGTTGAATTGACACAAGAAAAGCTATTTTCTGTAAACGAGCCATAATGAGCAACACAAAGGCTTTGAACTTTAGAAATTTAAATTAGCTAAGGCCATTAACCAGGGAGGGACTGAGCCGGGTTTAGTCGGTATCTGAGTGGTTGAAATTAAGTCTGTTATAAAGTTTCTACAGTGAGATTAATTTAATGGTATTATTGAACCCAATTTTGAAGTTCAATTTATTGGTGTTTTTTATTTGTGCGATAAACATGTTAATTTTATGGGGCTTATTACTTTTTCTCATTATTTGAGACACGAAAAATACCGTCAATGTAAATACGTTTGATATTTATATTTTACACACACACACACACACACACACACACACACATATATATATATATATATATATATATATATATATATATATATATATATAGGCCGCTTTCCCACTAAATACATCTCAAAAATTTTATTTATATGGAAAGATACGTGGTTTGTTATCTTTAACAGCATCTGTATCAAAATTAAGTTGAATTAACTATAGACTGCTATTTTTGAGCCTCCAGAATAGACGTTGTTGAAGTGGAATTATTGTGTTTCGCCGAAGGCAATACGTTTGAACAATCTTATGCAGAGGTTTCATGAAATAAAGACCTAATTTTTGTGTCTAACCCCATCTACAAACAGACCGCTAGGACGACAGTAAAGACAACTTTTTAGTAAAAACCACTATTTTAGGACTCATGGAGGGTAGTATTAATTAATAATGCATTACAAAGTAGTTCTTACATACAAATCTTGAAGTTTGTAAATCCTTTAAACACTCAGTTGTACAGAGCAAAAGGTGTGAAATTGGTTTTCTTGAAATAGGTTTTTTTATGATTCACATAAGTATTGTCGATCTATCTTTCTTCTCATGGATCAACAGCTCTAAAAGAGGCTTTATTCTGGTCAATTGTCATGTAAATGTATATTTTTCTTTAGCAAATACCCTTGGTTCTGTAGTAAAACACAAGGAATTCTGAGAGAAAAAATAACTTTGTAGAAAATGTCTTGTTGCCCTTTAAAAATAAATCATTTAACGCTTTTTAAGCAATTAGTTCTTTTGTGGGGACTAAAATCGGTATTCACTCTTGCCAGTATATACGGCAATGTTAAGACTTAGATATCGAAATATGAAAAACAAGAGAGTTTTGTAACTGATACACAATTGAAAATATACTTAAAGTGTTCTTCATACGTAGTTTGGGGATTTGTTGGCAAAAATTAAAACAAAATATAAATTTTGGACAAACTAAACGTTTTTATAAATATTTTACATGGTTTTATACGTCTGCCACTATATTCATTAAGCCCTTTATTTCAATATTTTTAGAACTATGCCTATTTAAACATTATTTTCTTCCAAAATGTCTAAGCATAACTACATCTTTTGAAAGTAAACTAGTTGTCCCTGTCATGGCAGACTTGCTTGGCTCCATTCGAAAACTTATTATATGTCTGTTTGTAATGAAATTTAGTTCTATTTTTTAAAACATATTGTTTTTAAACATTACGTCAAAACGTTTCCGGTATCTCTACAGTTCTTTAGGTTGTGGTTTTAGTTGTGCACAAGTAAGCCTTTATGATATAACGTGGACGTTTTAATAAGCAGAATATAGGTTATTCAAATATTTTTTATAAATACTCCACTTAGCGTTATTTTTTTCCAACTTTAACGAAAGGGTACATTATACGGAATTTTGAGTAATTTTGAAATATGTGCTTTTATTTTCACGAAATTCTTTACTACATTATAACCCATGATTTATTTGTTTCTTGATAACATACACCTTTATTGACATCTTTATTTTGATTATCAGTGAATATTCATAGCAACTAATTAGCGCCAGATCACATGAATTCATAGACTGGAGTAGCATTCATATTATGCATTCATTCATATTATGAGATAATTTAGCTTTTTGATCGTAATCTTTAGATTTCCACGTAAATTTAATTAAAACCCGCCTTTGTACGATCATTAAAATATTTTTAATATTTCATTAATTGTTTATTACATTGATAGTTTGTTTCAAGAAAGTTTCTTCTTTGGTACTGTCTTCATTCGATAGACACCTATCCTATACAAATGGGGCCACTCAATAATCCTACTTCATAGATTTGCCCACGTATACATGAACCATATTCCTTTCTATACCCTGGTATGTAGTTTCATAACCTTTTATAAATCATTTCTCTACAAGAATTGCTAACCAATGGTAATATTTATCAATCACACATTGCTTGCAATAAAATTTGACGTGGTATTATCCCGTGTGCTTCATGCAATGTCAGTAGCTGATACGCCCTTTCAGCTCTTATAGTTCATTCGCTAAACTAT